>CP094632.1:32533374-32693862 GCA_023657505.1 Camelina hispida
CCATGTGCAACTTTTATTTCTAAATTTACAACATGCAAAGATGATCCATATTTCACTTCAACACGTACAGCATCAATCGTTTGTACCTCCATAAGTCTTGCTCCGGTGACACGGTCCTATAAGGGAGTAGAACAAAAAAAAAACGCTTTAGGCTGAGTTATGAAAACAGTTATGGCTGAGTTATTGAAACAACAATGGCTGAGTTATGGAAACTATAATGGTAATGGCTGAGATAAGGAAACAATTACGGCAGAGATATGGTAACTGTTAGGGCTGAGTTATCAACATTGACGACTGACTTATGTAAAATTACCTGTAATAGTTTCTCAACACCTCGAGTGAGCGTTGTTTGCTGTGATTTCGCATCCTCTCTCTGTTCAGAAAACCATCTGGTCATCATATCCCGTATCGATTCTAGAAGTTGAACTATGGGAAGACTTCTAGCATTTGACAGTGCATGATTCATTGATTCTGCAATATTCGTTGTCATTAAATTGTACCTTTCACCTGGGAAATGAACACGCGCCCACATTCGGACACCAGCTCGTTGGAGGTATCCATGTAGTTCGGGATGACTTGCTTCAATCTCATTGAAAGCCTCATTAAAATCAGTTAGCCTAAAAAAATTTGTCGCTTTTTTCACCAGAGGGAACAAATGTTTTCCTTTGAACTTCACCAAGATGTTCTTATACAAATGGTAAGTGCAAATTCCACGTGAAGCCAACGGATACACTTGACGAATCGCTTTCCCTATTGACTGATGTCTGTCGGAGATTATCGCAAGATCCTTTTCGTCTGGAATGGCAACTTTGAGTAGTGTAAAGAACCAACGCCAAGACTCATCATTTTCAGTGTCAACAACAGCGAAAGCTAATGGGAAAATTTGAAAGTTACCATCCTGAGCTAGGGCTGTTATAAGTGTCCCTTTGTAACTACCATGGAGAAACGTTCCATCGACAACAACAACTTTGCGCATGAAAGCAAACCCAGCAATACTCGCACCAAAAGCAATAAAAACATATTTGAATCTATCTTCATCACCTATTTGAAGACGCGTGATTGTACCCGGATTTTCCCTTTTTAACTTGAATATGTAAGAAGGCAACTCGTTAAAACTTTCCTCAGGAGTTCCCTGATGGATCTGCCTTGCATTCAGCAGCGTTCGATATGCCTTCCAATAACCCATCTGTCGACACCAACAAATTAATAAATCAGCCATAATATATAAATAACTCAGCCGATACATTCGAATAAGTCAGCCTTAAATAATCAATAAATGAGCCGTAAAATGTAAATAACTCAGCCTATAAATACCTATAACTCAGCCATTGTTATCAATAATTAACTCAGCCTATACATACCTATAACTCAACCATTATTATCAATAAGTCAGTCGAAACATAGTAATTACCTTTAGACTAAATTGCTTATTGAAAATGACTCCGACACTTTTAGGTTTATCATCAGGACCAAGATCACCAAGATAGTCCCTGTAAAGACCTGCCAGTACATCAGCTGTTCATTGACGGCATCTAGTAGAACGTTCCGTCACAGAACATGTGTGTTCCGAATCGTATACACAAACATGAAAATCCGGGTCGTCCCCTTGTACAGATGCACGAACTCTCCAAAGACATCCTTTAACCCAACACCTAAAAACCACTTGTCTCGGATTTGAGACTGGTACATTAAAATCAAATCCATCCCTAACCGAAATAAGTTTCACGTGATTCCTGAACTGCTTTTTGCTACTGTATCGATGTCCTACAGCAATTTTTAGCGTTGACACCTCCAACCTAATAGCCTCCGGATTCATCTTCGATCCGGCAAAGTTATCATCTCTATGAGCTTTCTTCTGAGGAGGCGGAGTAGGTGGGTCTTCCACTGTACTCTGAGGCTCGCCCAATACAGAAAACTTCTCGTCATCAGATGACTCACCATCGGAGTCGTCGAAAACATCAAATCGGGTTGAAAATTCATCGTCTTCTTCTTCGTCAGATGCTACTTCGACAGCTTCTTCTTCGTTTTCTTTGTCAACAATCTTACCATAATCAAAACAAGTGCCTTCAAATCCCCACCGCACACTTCGTATGTAGATTCTGCTTTCGAGTCTCTGCTTTGCCGAATCATACACGTAGCTGATCGGTTTTCCATAGACCCAAAAAACATTGCAACTGTCGATCATTGGAGACAAAAACTGGTGGAGTATCATGTGACATATGTTTCATTGCCCTGTTCGAGAACATGTAGCTCAGCTTTAGCTCATGTCTAAACGATTCCAATCCGTAGTCTTCAAGAACAAGCTTAACAAGCTTGTCGTATGTTGTGCCTCCATCTATCTGCACAACTATACACCCTCTCTCGTCGGAGTTAAATACATATCTCTGTGTCTTTATCCAATTACCGGACACAACTAGTACCGGCACTGGATCCATGAAATATAATGAAGAACAAGGTGGAGAAGAAAAAAAGAAGAACAAGGTGTGAAGAAGAAAGTGAAGAAGAAGTGTAGAAGAACAAGGTGAATAAGAAGGTAAATAGTTCACTTATTAACCAGTTGAAGAACCAGAGTCGAACGACGTTTTGTATTTCCGGAGAAAAAGATGATGACATGGAATGCTGACATGGATGCTGCATCCGACGTGGCAAATCAGCCATGAAACAATACCATAACTCAGCCTAACTAAAACTCAGCCACAACACGAAAAACATTACAGTAATTAAAAAGCAAAAAACATTGCTGCCAAACTCAGCCGCTTCATGAACTGAAAATATGTAACTCAGCCGTATCGTTTGATAAGTCAGCCGTAACTGAAAAACATTCTAGTAATTAATCTTTTGCCAATAAGTCAGCCGTCAAACGGCTGACTTGTCGATAAGTCAGCCTATGACGGCTGAGTTATAGTTTTTTTACCATAACTCAGCCGTAACTACATCTCATAAGTCAGCCATTTTCATAACTCAGCCGTGTCGTTGTGATAACTCAGTCAAAATTTTGACAACTCAACCGTGTCGTAGCGATAATTCAGCCAAAATCTTGACAACTCAATCATTAGTTGAAAACTCAGCCATTACTACAGCTGAGTTATGCGCATAACTCAGCCAAATTTAATAAGTCAGCCATAACTCTTAGCTGACTTATGAGCATAACTCAGCCAGATTTTCATAAGTCAGCCGTCCGCCCTTACTCAATGTTTTTCCGATAACTCAGCCGCAACATACCTATAACTCAGCCGCAACATACTCTATCTCGCGTTACGGCTGAGTTATGGTTACACGTCAGCGATTTCTGATGTGGCGTCTGACGTGGCAATGACATTTTTGTAATAACGTTTTTTCCAGTAACATAAAACAGGGGCACGCTGGGTATTTTGAAAATACCCGAAACATTCTAGTAATAAAAAAGTTTTTTGTAGATTCTGGTAATATTACCTAAAATGAGTAACATTTGAGTAATTCACCCAAAAATAATTAACATGATATGTTTTTCAATAGAATTTATATGACATATATTATATTCTTTATATTTATATTTAAGACCACATATAATTTCATATTATACATTATAAGATGTTCAATTCATTCTTTAACTTATGTAGCATATTGTCCAAAATAATGATTTTCTCTTTTATTTCTTAAAGTTAATAGAAATAATTAACATGATATGATTGTTACATTATTTTCCAATTTGATTATATGATGTTCAATTTATTATTTAATTTAGGTAGCATATTGACCAAAATAATGATTTTCTCTTTTATTTCTTAACTTTAATAGAAATAATTAACATGATATGATTATTACATTATTTTTCAATTTGATTCTAACTCAAACAAACAAAAGTAGATTTAAATATATATATATTGAAAGGACCCGACCCCTTCTTTTTTTCTTTTTGAAAAATAAATATAAATATAATAATAATAAATAAACTACAACTAGTGGTCTCATACCCACTAGCCACCTAACCACAATCACAATCAATATCGGAATAACAAATACCAATATCCAATAATAAACCAATATTATAACATAACGATATCCAAATACCAAACAACAAGGAACATAAAACCAGCAACCTAACAATGTTTCTAATGACCCAACTCTAGCAACCTAGCAATGCTAGACAACAACCAATCGAGTCCCTAGAACATCCTCCTCTTCATGGATTTGATTCCACGATCACACTTTGCCTTTACCTACACCACAAACACAAATTGCAATGCATGAATATTTTATAAACAATTAGTAAGGTAATCCTTCCATCTACTGGGATATACACACAAGCAATAGAGACATCTCTAACCATCATCCAACAATCAACAATCAACAATAACAAACCAGGACACTGCATCGACCGACACCAAAGCATGCATCGACCGTCACCAGTTGGGGTTGCATCGACCGTCGCATGATATGCATCAACCGATGCAAGGTTAACTTGCATCGACCGATGCTCCAATTGCATCGACCGACGCATGCTCGACATAGCACAAAAACCCTAGGTTTTACGCGCCGTCCTCGCACTTGCATCGACCGCCGCACAAAGTGCATCGACCGATGCAATGCCGAGCATCGTGTTTCCCCGAAGCTTCTCGCCGGATCTTCATTCCTACAACCACAAAACTCAATCACAAGCCACAAGAAAGCTTCCTATCGTCCCAAATAACAATCTAACAAGCCTAACAACAAGTAACAAGCAAATCAGAGAGATCTCTAGCTTAGATAAGCCATGGTCATGTACTTACTTTTGCCAAGAAGATTTTGAACCTTAAACAAGCAAAACAACGCTCCTAGGAAGCTCCTACAACGATCCCAGCTACAGATCTCTACATGAACAACCTCAAATCTCCAGAAATCAAGAACACTTAGGGAACTTTTCTCTCTTTTGTTTTCTCTCAAAGTCGGCCAAAACCGTCGAATGAGACAAAAACACGACTTAAGGGTTTTCCTAACCCATAACGCAGCGTTTAACTTAAGTCAAAATGCAGAAAACTGAACCTGCATCGACCAATGCACTATATTCATCGACCGATGCAATCTCCTAAACCGGGATTTTGGTTCACGGATGTTACATATATATATATATATATATATATATATATATATATATATTTAACTAGAAATATTTAGAGAGAAATAACTAAAGTATATGTCTTATAAAGAAAGAAATGAATATATATATATATACATATAATTGTAATTTGTTTTGCTTGAAATTCCTATCATATATTATTAGTCATAGAATATGACTCATGGTACCTATTTATATTTGAAAAAATAAAAAATGTATTTATTCATGAACCTTCTCACATTTTTTTATTAAATTTTATATTCTGTCACATATTTTGTAACTCTCATATTAATTTGATTAGGTTGAAATTCCTTTCATATACCTTTCATATATTTATAGTTATATTAACTAAAAAATCAGTACTCAAAACAACTAATAAATGTATTTTTGGTGAACCTTCTTACATATTTTAGTAAATCACATATAATTTTAATAAAACCGTCAGAGACAGGATCAGCCCAGAGCGCACTATTTATTAACGATTTTTGGGGCATCACTTTCGTAAATGTTTAATGGTGCAGTGTTCAAAGTCACATTAATATCGGTTCCAAATCTCGAGTTCGAGGCAGTTTGATGCAAATTTTAGCATTTTTTCATTCAGTGTTATTTCAGTTTGTTACAAAACAATTGATACTATTGATGTATAATGTTAAACTCTAACTTGGGGGTTTGAACTTTGGTGAGATACATATAGGAGATTTGTCGTAAAGCCAATCAACTCAAATAAATAAATTTTGTTTTAAGATGCATATTTTAACGATAGAGACATTTCACATATGTACTCTTATTTTTAAAAATTAAAATTACAATGGTGGGCAATTTATATATATATACATTAAAGTTAAAAACACAAATTATTAAATCACACTAATATATAGGGGTTTGAGATCAACTGTTAATATTTTCTTTCTTTCATTCCTTCCTTTACAATCTCTTCTAGTAACCGATATATATATCGACGACACTCCTGAAAACGTATTAGATTTAAAAGAGTAATTATTGCCGTGGAGTCATCAACACTATGCGTTTTTGGTTGTGTAGGATAGAAAATTGCCGACAGTTCACTAAATGGAAATGGACGAGAAATTTTTTGTTGCTTCTTCTCCTGCACCTTCTCACCATGTTGTTGTTGTTGTTGTTGTTGTTGTTGTGTGGACTAAGTACTACTGTACTAGTATTCATTTATCTTGTTATAATTAATGTTTAGAAAGTTTAATTATAATTGGCTTGTTTAGCACATACTTTAGTCTATATTCTATATATAAACGTAAGAATTGGTAGTGTATTTATGACCAAAATACTTTTGTTTTAGGACATAAATACAATTATACATTAAACGTTTTGCTTATTCCTGACTCTAATTAAAATCTTGTCTTTGGATTTATGAAAATCTAGCCTAACTAAAAGTTTGTGCTAAGTGCTTCAAAACATATCAATTATCAGAAGTTTTTTTTTAAATCCCCTTAAAGTGCATTAATAATAGTTATCGAATACAGAGTTGAAAACAGAAAGAATACATAGAGGGATGAAATGATGTAATATGAAATCTGTGCCCACGAATCTATGGGACTTAGCTAAATTATCATCAAGTAGGTTTGCTCGACGTGATGTCCATCTAAAAGAAACATTTTCAAATCTTGTAGCCCATCCTCATATGTCTAGCATCCAATCGTAGATATCAAATCTTGAACTATTACTTTTGATTGCGATGATCAAAGTTTGACAGTCACCTTCAAAGATGACGCTTGTGAAGCCGCTATTCCAAGATTGTTGCATAGCATAGATGAAACTCTAACATTCAGCTTCAAGAGTAGGCGTAACCGTAATCTCTGTTGCTTGACCAACCTCTTTAAACTGACCCTGATCATCATGAACCAACCATGCTGATGTGGATCGTCTTTCTCTATTGATGAAGTTACCGTCATAATTGCATTTAACCCAACTAGAAGGTGGTTTTTGCCAGTTGTCACTCACGGTTCTGGAGCTCCTGTGGTTATTTGGTAGATGGTGAATGGATCTTTTGCCAAATATTTCTATTGCGAGCCATTCATCCGTTTCTTGTTTTGCTTCTCTTAGATCCCGTTGCCAGCTATGGTTTAGTTTCTGAAAAGTGAGCTTGTTACGATTTGTCCAGATCTTCCATAAGATCCAGAATGGTAGAAGACAGAGCCTACCATAAGTCCTCCGGTGTTTATGGAATTCAAGAATCGCTTTAATTTTGGATTCGAGGGTCTCGCTTGGAATTAATAGGCATCTGATTGGGATGTTGGATCCTCGCCAGATCTGCAAGGCATGAGGACAAGTGAAGAAAATTTCAAATTTTTATGATCTTAAATTACAAAAGATCTCAAATATAGGGTCTAAAACCTTAATGAAAAAATTAAAAATTTAGGAGATATGGTGCAAAAGCACCTCCTGCACTGCCTCTACGCCGGTCCTATAATTATCTCTGCATTTCTGCATCTAGGTAGTGTTTTTAGATGCTTTGAGAATAGATGCTTGAACTTAGCATTTACATTGGCCAGTCTGGACTCTTATCAAAACTCTTTTCTCTGTCATTTAACATCAGAATTGTTCCTTGAATGTTATTACTAGTAGATTGAATTACCATACCATTAAGCAAAACAAGTCTTCACAAGCTTAGTTTTGAATCTTGAGATTGTTTTCTGAGAAATATTTTGGATTGATATGTTAGAGATACGTCAATGATTCTCATTCAATTCTCAATATTTGATTACTCTGTCTAAAATATTTGATTACTCTGTTTTAGGAACCTTCTGTAAATGGTTTAACCTAGAAGCTCTAGTCATCGAGTCTGTATAAATAGGGATCTGTACAAAACCTTAATATACAAGAACAATACTTTTTTCATGGTATCAGAGCCATATTCGATACTCTAAATTTTTCTTTTCCTTTCTTTTATTTTCTCCTATCTTTTCTTCACTCTTCTCTTTTCAGATCTCATCCTTCTTGCTCTCCGCTATTTTTCCATGGCTCAAAACACTGATGTTACTGTTACATCTCACGATGCTCTCAACATAAATATGATCAACATCCAAAGCTAACGCCCACCAACTATATCACGTGGAGTCTCCAGGTACACTCCCTACTCGATGGTCATGACCTTGCTGGTTATGTTGATGGCTCAATCTCTATGCCTGCTCCGACAGTCACCGCCAATGATCAGACAACCACAAATCCCGACTACACCAAATGGCGGCGCCAGGATAAGCTAATCTATAGTGGTCTTATTGGTATGCTCTCTCCGTCCATTCAACCTGTTGTTACCAAGACCACAACTGCAGCAGAAATGTGGACCAAACTTGCTGCCACATATGCTAATCCTAGCTGGGGACACATCCAGCAACTCCGCCTTCAACTCAAGCAATATCCAAAAGGTGACAAGTCTGTCGATGATTATATGCAAGGCCTTACGACTCGCTTTGATCAGCTTGCTCTCTTGGGCAAACCACTCGAACATGAAGAACAAGTTGAATTCATTCTTGCCGGCTTACCTGAAGACTATAAGTCTGTCGTCGACCAGATTGAAGGACGTGAAAAGCCTCCCTCAATCACTGAAGTTCATGAGAAGCTTCTCACTAGAGAAGCAAAACTATTGATTGCTGCCTCCTCTGCCTCCACTCTTGTTCCAGCCTCTGCCAATGTCGCCTCACGCCAACAACAATCACGCAACTACAATGGGAAACACACTCAGCGACAGAATCACTCATGGAACAACAACAACCAGCAGTCGTACATGTCTCCAAGACCTAACAATCGCTCTTCTCTTGGCTATCAAGGCAAGTGTCAGTTATGCGGTGTTTTTGGACACAGTGCTAAACGCTGCGGTCAACTCAACCAGTATAATCATGCGTCTCAATCTGCCCTGCTTCAATCTCCTTTCCGCCCCTGGCAGCCTCGCGCGAATCTAGCAACAGCCTCTTCTCGTCCATGGGTGATGGACAGTGGCTCCACTCATCACCTCACCAGTGATCTCTCTAATCTTTCTCTTCACTAGCCCTACAATGGTGGTGATAATGTTCTCATCGGCGATGGGACTGGTCTCCCCATCACTCACACTGGTTCTGGCATTCTACCCTCTCCCTCTCGTCCTCTCTATCTCAATAATGTCTTATGCGTTCCAAATATAAAGAAAAACCTCGTCTCTGTATATCGCTTATGCAACGCTAACAAGGTTTCTATCGAATTTTTCCCTGCTTGGTTTCAGGTGAAGGAGCTGGGCTCGGGGGACCCGTTGCTCCTCGGCAAGACCAGGGGTGAGTTGTACGAGTGGCCAGCCTCACCATCAACCCTCTCTGCTTTCTTTGCTTCCACCAAACCAATAATAACTACGGATGACTGGCACTGTCGTCTTGGTCATCCGTCCATTTCTATTACCAATACTGTTATTTCTCGTTTTTCATTACCTTGCAAACAATCTGTAACCACAAACACCTTATGTTCAGATTGTTCTATCAATAAAGCTCACAAACTACCTTTCTTTCACAACTCAATTGTCTCCTCTCGTCCCCTTGAATACATATACACCGACCTCTGGAGCTCTCCTATCCTCTCTATCGATAATTACAAATACTATCTCATCCTTGTAGACCATTACAGTCGATACACTTGGTTGTTCCCACTTAAACTCAAATCCGACGTTCGTGCAACTTTCCAAGCCTTCAAAGCCCTCGTTGAGAACCGCTTCTCCACTAAGATCGGGACTCTCTACTCAGACAATGGCGGCGAATTTATTGCCCTTCGATCGTTTCTCTCCTCAGCTGGAATCTCCCATCTCACGTCCTCCACACACCCCCGAGCATAACGGCATCTCCGAAAGAAAACATAGACATGTGGTGGAAACTGGTTTAACAATACTCACTCATGCTGCGATGCCTAAGACCTACTGGACGTATGCACTTGCAACAGCTACTTACCTCATTAATCGTCTTCCGACGCCGGTTATTGGTATGGAAACTCCGTTTCAGAAGCTCTTCGGTACAACTCCGAATTACTCGAAGCTTCGTGTTTTCGGGTGTCTCTGTTTCCCATGGCTTCGTCCCTACACATCCAACAAGCTAGAGGATCGATCAACGCCTTGTGTCTTCATTGGGTACTCACCAACTCAAAGTGCTTACCTGTGCTTACAACCAAACACTGGCCGCATCTACATCTCCCGTCATGTGAAATTTGATGAAAAAGTCTTCCCTTTCAGTCGATCCACCTCTCCTCTGTCAAAACCCTCTCCAACCCCCGACCATGTCTCAACCGCCTTTCAACCATTCACAAAAGTTCCTCTTCAAATTTCCCCAAATCCACTGCCATCACCCTCGCCTTCACCGTCCCTGGTTTTACCGACGACGCCGGGATTCACGCGCTCCGCTTCTCACCAGGTAAGTGAATCTTCGACACAACCCTTAGCTACCACTCCTTCGCCATCTGCCACATCAGGCCCAACATCGGCCCATTCGCATACAACTCCATCTCGAAGCCCAATTACGGATTTAGGGCCCAGTCCATCACCATCATCGTCTCACAATGCTTCCTCTGCTCCTGCGACAAACTCTGTTCCTCCTTCCTCGAGCTCGTCTTCTGATACGGATGCCTCCGACGACCATGCTCCGCCTGCAAATCATCACCCCATGGTCACACGAAGAAGGAACAACATCAGCAAACCCAATCCGAAATACAATTATGCTGCTGCTCTATCCAAACTCATTCCCGCTGAGCCCCAAACCGTGAAACAGGCTCTCCAAGACGAACGGTGGCGTCGTGGAATGTCTCTGGAGATCGATGCGTTTGCGAAAAATCAGACACTCAACCTTGTCCCTCGTCAGCCACACTTCAATGTTGTCGGCTGTAAGTGGATTTTTAAAAACAAATTTTCACCCACTGGTTCTTTGGACAGGTGCAAGGCTCGACTCGTGGCTAAGGGGTACAATCAACGGTACGGTGAAGGCTACACCGACACCTTCAGCCCAGTCATTAAGTCAACCACAATCCGGTTAGTCTTGGATGTTGCAGTGACAAATAACTGGCCGATAAAGCAGCTTGATGTCAATAATGCTTTCTTACAAGGCACTCTTAATGATGAAGTTTACATGGAGCAACCACCAGGCTTCGTCAACACCGACAATCCATCATATGTCTGTCGTCTGCGCAAAGCTATATACGGGTTAAAACAAGCTCCTCGAGCTTGGTACACTGAACTTCGAACATATCTTGTAAGTATTGGCTTTGTGAATTCTCTTGCAGACACTTCTCTCTTTGTGTTAAAGGTGGATCGCACATTCGTCTATCTCCTCGTCTATGTCGACGACATCATCGTCACAGGAAGCACAGTCACTGGGGTTCAACGAATTCTTTCTCTCTTAGCTGAGCGGTTTTCTGTAAAAGATGCTGAGGACCTCCACTACTTCCTTGGCATCGAGGCACATCGGACTCAAGCTGGTCTCCATTTGTGTCAACGGAAGTACATACTCGACCTCCTCCATCGTTATGACATGACCAATGCCAAGCCTGTCACCACGCCAATGGCATCATCTCCAAAACTCAAACTCGACACCGGCACACCGTTAGAAGATCCCACACAATATCGCAAGCTTGTTGGCAGTCTCCAATACCTTGCTTTCACACGGTTGGACATTGCCTATGCTGTCAATCGCTTATCTCAATTTATGCACCGCCCTACCACTGATCATTGGCAGGCCGCCAAGCGTATTCTGCGTTATTTAGCCGGCACACCCACACATGGCATCTTTTTCTCTGCACGCAACAATATAAACCTTCACGCTTACTCTGATGCCGATTGGGCTGGAGACTCTGACGACTATGTATCCACCAACTCCTACATTGTCTATCTTGGTCATCATCCCATTTCCTGGACAGCGAAGAAACAGAAAGGCGTCGCCAGGTCATCCACAGAAGCTGAATACAGAGCCGTAGCTAACGTTGCTGCCGAACTGAATTGGGTTTGTAACATTCTCACTGAACTTGGTGTCTCTCTCAAGCATCCGCCAGTTGTTTATTGTGACAATGTTGGAGCTACATTTCTATGTGCGAATCCGGTGTTCCATTCAAGGATGAAACACATTGCTATTGATTATCACTTTGTTCGCAGTCAAGTTCAGGAAGGTGTCCTACGTGTATCTCATGTTAACACTAGAGATCAACTCGCTGATGCCTTGACGAAGCCGTTACCTCGCGCACGGTTCCTTCAACTCCGTGACAAGATTGGTGTCACTCACATGCCTCCATCTTGAGGGGGCGTGTTAGAGATACGTCAATGATTCTCATTCAATTCTCAATATTTGATTACTCTGTCTAAAATATTTGATTACTCTGTTTTAGGAACCTTCTGTAAATGGTTTAACCTAGAAGCTCTAGTCATCGAGTCTGTATAAATAGGGATCTGTACAAAACCTTAATATACAAGAACAATACTTCTTTCATGATATGCGGATCAGTTAAGGCGTGAACGCAAGAAAAGCCCAAGTGATGGTATCCCATTCATGTACGTTCTTTGGTTCCTTCTGTGGCTCAGTCCAACAATAGTTATGCAATTTGTGATAAGTGGTGTACAATAAATGACTAGCTGTGATTTATGAAGGGGTCAGCTACATCTGCTGTTATTTTGAAGTTTGAGCTCTTCTATTCCCCAGTTATGGAGGTCGGAGGATGTATCCCCGGTTTTTGTATTGATACAATATTTAAAATTTTAAACAAAATAAATGATGAAATTTATATTTTTATTTCCAAAAGAATATTTTTTTTTAAATAAGAGACTAGAAATTATATCTGAATAAACTATTTAGTTCATGAATTATTAAAAGAATACTAGGACTCGGATCCCCCGCGATATCGCGGGGACATCGCGGGGGGGAAGTACTTTAGAAAAAAAAAATTACAATTTAAAATTATACATTATGAAATTATTTGAATATAATAGAATAGTTTGAATACATAAAAATTAAACATAAACTGTTATTAAAAATACAACCATCAAAATTAAAACCTATAAAAAAAAATATATATATGTAGAATAGACGCAACTGTGCAAAACAGATTGTTTAAAATATTATAAATATAAGATATTATTATGAAGAATTACGGTAAAGAGTAAAATTACAAAAATTATTATGACAAAGTGATCCTAATTGAGAATATTGAACTAATGGTTGTAATGAGTAAATGTATTTTCTATTAAATAATTATAATTAAGAATATATTTAATAATAAGTGAGACTGTATCAACGAAAAAAAATTAAAATTAAAATACACAACTCTTAACACAAAATAAAATAAATTTTAAATACTAAAATATTTTTTTTATCGAAAATTTATGATAAATAGATGCAACTGTAAATTCTATATTAAGTTGTATTAAATTTCTCTATTGATATAATCATTTCTAAAAATTTAATTAGATTATAGAATAACGTTGAATATTAGATATTAATATTCAATTATTTAGATTTTAATATAAAATGGACAATTTGTTTCAACGAACTTGTTAGTTAATGATGAAGAGACAAATATAAAAAAAGTTCAAAAGACATGACTATTTAAATAGACACACGGACCTATTAGAACGAAAAAATGTGAAGAAAAAATATAAATAAAATATAGTGAAGAGACAGAACTCTACAATGAACAGATACAACCATTTGAATTTACAAAAAAAAACAATTTTTTTATGAAAAGTTGCAACTGTTGTATTTGCACTTGTATACTTACAAACTCATATAAACTGCTTCTAAATAGAAGACATCTTTATTACCATATTCAAAAGTCAAATCCAAAAGCTCACTAACTCTTCAAAAAAAACTCTAGGTATTTTCATTAAACTTTTATATATAAAATTAACTAAAAGTTGTAAATTAGATTCATCATTCCCAAAATCTTTTGTTAAATCAAGAATTGGAGAAATTTCTTTACTTTTAAAAGAATGAATGCTAGAGAATAATTTAGAGAGCTGTAAAAACCATTGAGATTGAAACTTTATATTATTTTATGTCATGACAAAAAAATGAAAACAGTTCAAACAGACAAATATATATAGATTTCAAAAGATACGGATATTCGAATAAACACAACTCTACAATGAACAGTTGCAACTTTACAAAATAAATTACAATGAACAATCACAACTTTTGTAAAACATACAATTTAAATTTTCTACAGATTATAGAAAATTATCCAAAAGATAAGATTGAAAAAAACACATTTTTTAGTTGCATTTATTCGGATTGCTATTATATATAGAAGAATTTCTTGACTTTTTAAAAAATGAATGTTAGAAAATAATTTAGAATGTAAAACCTATTAAGATTGAAATTTTAGTTGATTTTGTTTCATTGCCAAAAAAATGAAAACAGTTCAAATAGACAAATATATATATAGATTTCAAAAGATATGAATGTTCCAATCAACACGACTTTACAGTGAACAGTTTGTACATTTTCATAAATAACCGTTTTAATGATCCATCACGATTTTCCAGAAAATATCCAAAAGTTACGATTGAAAAAATATAATTGTTGGTCGCTTTTTCTAAAAGGTACGATTGAAAAAACACAACTGTTGGTTGCATTTTCCAAAAGGTATGATTGAAAAAACACAATTGTTGGTCGCATTTTTTCAGATTGTTATTATTATATAGATTAACTCCAGTACTCGTTGCAAGAACAAACAGAACCTGCATGCAAAGTGATGCATGTGAATAAACTATTTAATCCATGAATACTGGTTTGAGTCTACGATAATCAGATGGGAAAGTGATGTGAATAAACTAGTTACTGCATGAATACTGGTTTGAGTTTTCTGACGATAAGCAGATGGTGTGTGTTTGTTTCTTGGGGTCCAAGCTATTAAGATTGTGATGTTTGGATTTTTATATGAGTTTAGTTTTGGTTGGTGTCTGTAGGTCGATCATGCTTTGTTGCTTTAAATGTCTTGATATAACACACTTATACACAATTTGTCTTCTTCTTCTTCTCCTATAGCTTTTGCTTTCCTCTGAAAGCCTATATATGTGTAGCTTTTGCTTTTACACTTTAAGTCTGATGTTGCCGAAGATTCATTTAGTTCATCTGCATCCTCAGTAAACAAATCATTTCGGAAACAAAACACTGATCATAGAGTAAAACATGCGAACATCTATCTATTAGCGTAAGACACACGAATCTAACACCGATAGAGAGTAAACAGTACTCGTTGCATGAGAAGTGATGAAATCGAACTATATCATCCCTTATAATAATTTTCCGCCTGAAAGCTTTTGATACACATTTTGGTAAACGAATATCAATCTCTGCAAATTAAATCTCAGATTCTTTATGATCCGGAGATTTGTTAGGTGTTCTCACCCCAATTCATATGAAATAGCCACTTTTTCACTGTTAAATGTATCTGGAGATCGTAAACACAGATCAGAGAGAGTAGGAGCAGTTCTGCTCGAGTGCTCTGGATTGTATCCAGCAAGAATGGCAAGGTGGATTACTTCCCTGAGTTCTGAGTAAATAGTGCAGACTCCGGATGTTTTTTGTCATCAACGACAACTTTATGAACTTGATACCAATCTCTCAATCCAACCTAGCAAGGGTGAAGGTTCACACACAGACAAAAAATCAACTAAGAATGAGACACATCTCAACGCAAACCTTGGCTTTCCACAAATGTCCTAGCGTCGGTCAATTCTTTTTTTCTTTTTCTCTTATTTTTTAATAACAAAGAAAAAAAAAGTTTTAAAATATAGTTTGATAAACGAAGATAATATCAAATAAGTCTCGAACCATATCTAAATCTAATCTATTTCGAATCCAAATACATAATAATGTATATCTTTTTCAAAATTTTGATTAAAATTCATATATATGGCCACCGGCTTATTACAATCCTTATAAATAAACCTACGTTGAATCTCTTACAAATCATATTACGTACTTTTCAATCTGATTGTCTAAAGTTACTCGATCGATGATGTCAATGCCTGGAAGAAACAAGCGTAAAGAAAGATCCTTGCCGGAACCGGAACCGTCAGAGATTCCTTCTTCTTCAGCTGATGATCATAGTTTGTCTTCTTCTCCTTCGACGAGACCTTGCTTTCCTCCAGGTGTCAACTATAGACCAAAGGACTTGGAGGTCATCTCGTTACTTGGACGGAAACAAGACTACTTGGGCGGAAACAGAGAATTATTGGACACCCTTTCTATACATGTCGTGAACATCTACGAGTCCAATCCTGATGAACTTTCAGGTTTGTGGTCTCCTTGTAGAACAAATTAATTACTTGTTATTTTTATCAACTTTATCTCTTCTTTCTCTTGGGCAAACGTTACGTTTACTTATGTATGTTTTTGAAATATGTACGTAGAAAACTTCAAGAAGGCTAATGATACAGAATGGTACTTTATATCGGAGAGGAACAAGTTGGGTAAAGATGGCAAAAGCAGAGACGTGTCGCCAAAGGCGGATACTGGCACGCAACAGTTGCTTCCAATAAGATTGACGCTGGGCAAGGCCTCGTTGGTTACAAACCGCACTATCATACTTCGTTGGGAAACGACCTCATGGCAAAAACTAGTTGGTTGATGCATGATTACTGGATTGATCAGTGTCCTTCTGCTGATGATGACGTTATAAAGGTATGTATGCGTTTCTTGATTCCCAAGTTATTAAGGATTTTTTTTTTTTTTTTTTTTTGATTTTATTGTGAGTTTTCTTTTGGTTGGTGCGTATACGTAGGACTATTCTATGTGCAAGATCTATCGGAGCCCACAAGCAATAAATAAGCAGAAGAAAGCAGAGGAAGAAGAGAATAAGAGGCAGAAGAAGGTTGAGTATCATCAACCGCATGCCCTTTTGGATTCTTATCAACCGCAGCCTCATCATGATATTGCGTATCAACAACAACATCTGTTTCAGCCAGCCCCGCTTGATTTGTATCAACCGCAGCCTCGTGATTTGGCGTATCAACAACAGTTTTGGCCAGGCCAGCTAGATTCTTACAGACCGCATCGATGGCAGTTTATGGCAGCCCGGCCAGATTCACACCAACTGCAGCCTCATTATGATTCTGCGTATCAGCAATTAATAAGAATGCTAGAGGGAGATAATGGTAGCGTTCAACAACAGCAGCCGAGTTTTGCTCCTCCTCCTCCTCCGCAAGTTCAAGATTCAAGATCCGGGATGGTGATTCCAAGAAGACGGGTTCTTTAACCCCATCAATGAATTATTAAACTATGAGGAAGAACATGGTGTCGTAACTGAGAAGCAACAGCAAGAGCAAAGTGCACCGATTCTCCCACCTCCTCCTCCTCCTCAAGGTCATCAACTGCAGCCTTATTATGATTTTCCTTATCCACAACAACAGTTTCTCATGACGACGACGACGCTAGAGGAAGAAAATGTTGGCGCTACTAAACATCAAGAAGAAGAGCTGAGTCTGCCTCCTCCTCCTCCTCCGCAAGGTGATCAAGATTCAAGATCCAAGATGGCCATGACTCGCTTGAGCAACGACAACAGCACCGAAGAAGACTTGTTTGATATGTCTGACGAGGACAGGTTCTTTGACGTTGATGCATTATTCAGTAATGAAGAAGAAGAAGAAGATGGTGTCGATACTCAGCAGCAACAACAAGAGCAATGTACACCGATTCTTCCTCATCAACAGCCACAGTACTGTTTACTTCCAGCAGAGCATCAGAAGCCGCAGACGCAGCCTTTTCCTTATGACTTTCCTGAGTTGATCAGCTTTGAGCAGGAACCAGTGATCCCAGAGGATTTTGAAGATTTCCTCGCTGATTTCATTAAGCCACATTCACTGAACGGAGATGAGGATTCCAGCAGCTATGGTTTATTTGAAGGCTTCGACACAGAAGGAATGATAAAAGATTGCACTCACTGATCAACATCTTAATACACATCTTAATACACTTAATACACAATATTTTTTCAACATCTTCTTATATCAAAACTTACACTTAACACATAATTAAAGATATAGATATAAAACAGTACTGATGGCTTCTTCTTCTTCTGAGATTTTGCTTTCCTCTGAAAGCCTAAATGTTTGAATCAAGATTCTGATCCGTATTGACCACGTTCTTTTAAGTCTGATGTTGCAAAGATTCATTTCTTTGCAGAAACAAAACACCGATCATAGAGTAAAACATGCGAATAACTATCCATTAGCGTAAGGCACACGAATCTAACACATATAGAGAGTAAACCAAGCTAATGAAAAAAAAATACCTTTTCTTTAGGCTTGACTGAGAATATTGTTTGTTGTCATCAGTAATCGTTGCAAAAACAAACAGCAGCTGCATGCAAAGTGACGAAATCGAACTCTATCATCCCTTCTTACAATAATTTGCCGACTGAAAGCTTTTGATACACATTTTGGTAATCGATGTCAATCTCTGCAAATTAACTCTCAAAAATGGTCAATTCTTTTTTTTTTTTTCTCTTATTTTTGAATAAGAAAGATATATAAAAGTGTTAATGCTTAATAAATATGAAATTTTTTTCCACATGTAAACACAAATATTTATTGTGTTCACAACAATGGATAATATTGATAATGTTAAACTCTAAGTGGGTTTGAACTTTGGTGAGGTACATATAGGAGATTTGTTGTAAAGCCAATCAACTCAAATAAATAAATTTTGTTTTAAGATGCATATTTTAACGATAGAGACATTTCAAATCTGTACTCTTATTTTTAAAAATTAAAATTACAATGGTGGCAAATTTTTTTTTTTTATGGAAAAGTTAAAAACACAACTTATTAAATCACTCCATTATATAGGGATTTTGAGATCAAATTATACCGGCATTGATCGACGACACTTCTGAAAACGTATCAGATTCGAAAGCGTAGTTATCGTCGGTGGAGTCATCAACACTATGCGTTTTTGGTTGTGGAGGATAGAAAATTGCCAACAGTTCATTAAATGAAGATGGACCAGAAAGATTTTGTTCTTGTTCTTGTGTCGACTGGGTAGTATTCATTTATCTTATTGTAATTAATGATTACAAAGTTTAATTATCATTGGCTTGTTTGCCAAATACTTTACTCTACCAGTCTATCCTAAATGTAAGAATCTTATATAATAAAATAAAATTCTCTTTTGACAAGCACTAAAAAAATTGTCATTTGCCACTTTTCTTTTTATGACATGTATCATTTTCTCTTTAATATTTTAAGTATATTTTTTCAACTGATTTTATATGACATACATTATATTATTTATATTTAAATTAAAATAAAATATAATTTGATATTATATATTGTAAGATGTTCAATTTATTCTTTAATTTATGTACCATATTGTCAAAAACAATGATTTTTTCTTTTATTTCTTAACTTTAATAGAAATTATTAACATGATATGTTTTTTCAATTGAATTTATATGACATATATTATATTATTTATATTTATATTTAAGACAACATATAATTTCATATTATACATTATAAGATGTTCAATTTATTCTTTAACTTATGTAGCATATTGTCCAAAATAATGATTTTCTCTTTTATTTCTTAAGTTAATAGAAATAATTAACATGATATGATTTTTACATTATTTTCCAATTTGATTATATGATGTTCAATTTATTATTTAATTTAGGTAGCATATTGACCAAAATAATGATTTTCTCTTTTATTTCTTAACTTTAATAGAAATAATTAACATGATATGATTATTACATTATTTTTCAATTTGATTCTAACTAAAACAAACAAAAGTAGATTTAAATATATATATATATATATTGAAAGGACCCGACCCCTTTTTTTCCTTTTTGAAAAATAAATAATAATAAATATAAATATAATAATAATAAATAAACTACAACTAGTAGTCTCATGCCCACTAGCCACCTAACCACAATCACAATCAACAGCGGAATACCAATATTATAACATAACGATATCAAAATACCAAACAACAAAGAACATAAAATCAGCAACCTAACTGAAACAACCGACCCTTTTTTTTTAAAATAAATATATATATAATATAATAAATAAACTACAACTAGTGGTCCCATACCCACTAGTCACCTAACCTCAAACACAACCAACAGCGGAAAATAATAATAATAATAACCAATAAATATCAATCCAATAATATAAATATCCAATATAATTCCATCCTTAACTAATGATCCAAAACATCATGAAAACAAGTAACCAGCAACCTAAACCATGCTCTAAGACTCAACTCTAGCAACCTAACAATGCCAGATCAACAATCAACCGAGTCCCTAGAACATCCTCCTCTTCACTGCCTGGATCCCACGGTCACACTTTGCCTTTACCTGCACCACAAACACATATTGCAATGCATGAGTATTTTACAAACACTCAGTAAGGCAATCCTCCCATCTACTGGGCTATACACACAAGCAATCAGGAGAAGCATCGATCGATACAGAAGCTGCATCGATCGATGCAAGTGTTACTTGCATCGACCGATACCCAGTCTGCATCGACCGACGCATGCTCGACGCACACGAAAAACCCTAAAGTTCATCGCGCCGTCCTCGCACTTGCATCGACCGATGCAAGCTATGCATCGATCGACGCAACGTCGAGCACCGTGATTTCTCCGAAGTTTCTCGCCGGATCTCGTTCCTACAACCACAGAAACTCAATCCCAAGCCACAAGAAAGCTTCCTAACGTCCATAACAACAACTAATGCGTCTAACAACAAACAACAAGCAAATCACTGAATTCTCTAGCTTAGATAAGCCATGGTCCTGCACTTACCTTTGCCAAGAGAACTAAACCTTAAACAATCAAGAACACGCTCCCAGGAAGCTCCTACAACGATCCCAGCTACAGATCTCTACAGAACGCCCCAAATCTCCAAGAAATCACCAAGAACTCTCAAGAACACTTCTCTTTCTCTTTGTTTTCTCAAAACGGCTGAATACGTCTAATGAGACAAAAGGCACGACTTAAGGGTTTTTCCCTTTCCTTCTCCCCAAAACGCAGCGTTTGACTTAAGTCAAAACGCACAGAATAGTCAGCATCGATCGATGCTCCTACTGCATCGATCGATGCACACCCTAAACCGGAATTCCGGTTCACGGATGTTACAATTCTCCCCACCAAACTGGATTCGTCCTCGAATCCCAAACAACCATCAGCCAAGGACTCCCGTGCAACCGTCTCCACGGCCCGCACTCCTCCGACCGATCTACGAAGGTCACCTCTAGGCGATAGACTCACGCTCCAGGCGTCATTTGCTCTCGACTTTTGGACTTTCCTTCTCATAGGCCTAAACCTTGAGTTTCATCGGCTCCTCATCAGACCTAAGTCTGCATGCCAATGCTGGCTCCTCATCGGGCCTAAGCCCGCATGCCATAATATATAAGGAAAAATCCAACTCGTCTCTCGGGTCGTCACCTACAGCGCGCCTCCGGACCGTCGTCCGAAGTCGATATACCAACCATACTCCAAAGTCACAAAGTCTCCGAATATGGCAGTACTAGGAGAACCAAAGTCCTCCCAAGAGCCGCGAGCAAACGATTCGAACACGTCTGAGTCCTATCCCTATCCAGGTTTCCTTCCCGTGACTCGCGTAAAACATCTCAACGTTCTACCAGCCACATATTCCCTCACTGGAATACCATATGACCACACAAGGATCATATACACGCCACAAAGGCCGCCACGAAGGCCAACAAAATGTCCTCACGAGGACCGCCACCAAGGCCAAACAAATGTCCTAAAAAGAACCGCCACCAAGGCCACTCGTTCCGAAGGACCGTCACGAAGACCATTCGTCCCGAAGGACCGTCACGAAGACCATCTGTCCCGAAGGACCGTCACAAAGACCATCTGTCCCGAAGGACCGTCACAAAGACCATCTGTCCCGAAGGACCGTCACAAAGACCATCTGTCCCGAAGGACCGTCACAAAGACCATCTGTCCCGAAGGACCGTCACAAAGACCATCTGTCCCGAAGGACCGTCACAAGGACACTCTGGCTAAACAGCCCGCCACAAAGGCCAAAAAAACGGCTAAAAGCCCGCCACAAAACCACACAATTGGCTAAACGCCCGCCACAAAGGCCACACAATGTCTAACAAGACCGCCACACACAGGCACTCTGACCCGAAGGTCCGCCACAAAGGCACAAAAGCCTCTCCCAGGCTTCCACCGCAAAAATGGACAAATTCTCTTTCCCGAGAAACTTTCCATATTTAGCACTT
This sequence comes from Camelina hispida, assembly GCA_023657505.1. Taxonomy (NCBI): domain Eukaryota; kingdom Viridiplantae; phylum Streptophyta; class Magnoliopsida; order Brassicales; family Brassicaceae; genus Camelina; species Camelina hispida. The sequence goes on from CP094632.1 coordinate 32,555,682, forward strand.
TCCCTTTCTGGAAACTTTCCACTTAAGGAAACTTCTATTTCAGGAAACTTTTCCCAAACCACGCCTCACGGAAACTTTGTACCCCGAGCACCACCTCATCTTGTTACTGAGTCGCACAACCAACCACCCCAAGCGACCGAGTAACAAGAGAGATGGGCTGGAATACTCCATTCCCGCTCCAGCCACGGATTACAGACGGAACCAGACTAGGCAAGCTCAGGTCGTGGTTGCTTCTCATACCACTTCTTGAACCTTGCCTTCATCCTTGCCTCAGGTTCCCAAGTCTGCTCCTCCACACCATCACAGTCCCAAAGGACTCTCATCAAAGGAACCTTCTTCTTCCGAAGTTCCTTGATCCTCCTCTCGAGAACCCTCACTGGTCTCGCCTCCAAAGTCATGTTAGGCTGAAGATCTTCTGGAATCTTAGCCAACAACTGATCATCCTCACGGAGACACTTCCGCAACATAGACACATGGAATACCTTATGGAACGCACGCATAACCTCAGGTAACTCCAGTCTATATGCCACTGGTCCAACTCGCTCAATCACTCTGAACGGACCCATATACCTCGGACTCAACTTAGTCTCTGTCAATGACCTGTTCGGACCCCGCAACATGGCCATCTTGAGGTACACTCTGTCTCCTACCTGAAACTCCAGGTCTCTTCTCCTCTTATCAGCATAACTCCTCTGCCTATCCTGAGCCTCTTTCATGTTCAGCTTGAGAACCCGAATCTTCTCTGAGGTCTCTGAACAAAATCCGCCCCGTACATGCTCCTCTCCCCCACCTGAGTCCAGCATAACGGTGTACGACACGGCCTCCCATACAAAGCCTCATAAGGAGCCATACCAATACTCGCCTGATAGCTGTTGTTGTAAGCAAACTCTACCAGGTTCAGGTGATCTGCCCAATGGCCACCCCAATCCAAAACACACATCCTCAGCAAATCCTCCAACGTCTGGATCGTCCTCTCAGACTGTCCATCTGTCTGGGATGATAAGCTGTACTCATATGCACCTTAGTGCCCATCTCTGCCTGAAATGCCTGCCAGAACACCGAAGTGAACTTAGAATCTCTGTCAGACACAATGCTCGCTGGCACCCCATGCAATCTGACTATCTCCCTCACATACTTCTTAGCCAAGACCGCTGCTCCATCAGTCTTCTTAATGGCCAGAAAATGTGCTGACTTAGTCAACCGGTCCACAATGACCCAAATAGCATCAAAGGTCCGTGACACTGGTAATCCTACCACAAAGTCCATGGTAATCATATCCCACTTCCACTCAGGAATGGGTAAACTCTTCAGTAACCCGCCAGGAACCTGATGCTCAGCCTTCACTAGCTGACACACATCACACCTCGAAACCCAACTAGCTACATCCTTCTTCATCCCGACCCAATGATAGTACCTCTTGAGATCACGGTACATCTTAGTCGCTCCTGGATGAATAGACAGCTTGCTCGAATGAGCCTCTCTCAAAATCTCCTGCCTCAACTCCTCATCCTTGGGCACACAAATCCGACCATGCACCAAGATAGTACCATTATCTGAGACCTGATACTCTGACTCAACATCCTTTGAGGCATTCACCAGCCCCAAATCCTTCTCCTGTGCCAACCGCACCCTGCTCAAAAGATCTGCTCTGTCCACTGCTTCCAAACCCAACGGTTCCAGTGAAACAGCACACAAGCTCAACGCACTGATCTCTCCTACCAGATACTCCATCTCCTGCTCCTGAGCCGAAGATACCCTCTTCCGACTCAGAGCATATGCAACCGTGTTAGCCTTTCCAGGATGATAGGCTATCTCCAAATCATAATCCGCCACAAGCTCCATCCACCGCCTCTGCCTCAAATTCAACTCAGGCTGAGTGAATATATACTTTAGGCTCTTATGATCTGTAAACACCTGTACCTTTGCACCATAAAGATAAGATCTCCAAATCTTCAGGGCAAAAACTACAGCACCCATCTCCAAATCATGAGTAGGATAGTTGCCCTCATGCACCCGCAACTGCCGCGATGCATAGGCAATCACCTTCCCATGCTGCATCAGAACACACCCCAAACCAACTCTGGATGCATCTGTATAAACCACATAGGGTTCTCCCTGCTCAGGCAAAGCCAACACTGGCGCAGTAGTCAACATCTCCTTCAGGCTTGCAAAGCCTTCCTCACACTCTTCTGACCAGACAAAAGGAACATCCTTCCCTGTCAACTTAGTCATAGGACGTGCTCTGCTTGCAAACCCCTGCACAAATCTCCTGTAGTAACCTGCCAAACCGAGAAAACTTCTGATCTCTGTAGCATTCTGCGGTCTAGGCCAATCTCTGATAGCCTGAATCTTCTCTGGATCCACAGAAACCCCTTCTGCAGAAACGATATGACCCAGAAAGCCCATCTCACGCTGCCAGAAACTGCACTTGCTCAACTTAGCAAACAACTTCTGCTCCCGCAGCTTCTCCATAACCGCCCTCAAATGCACTGCATGCTCCTCAGGACTCTTAGAATAGACCAGGATATCGTCGATGAAAATGATGACAGATACATCCAGAAACTCCTGAAACACACTGTTCATCAATCTCATAAACGCTGCTGGTGCGTTAGTCAACCCGAAAGGCATCACCACAAACTCATAATGCCCATACCTCGTCCTGAAAGCAGTCTTCCTCACATCTGCCTCATCTATCGGTATCTGATGATAACCCGACGCCAGATCCACCTTAGAGAACCAAGTAGCTCCCTCAACTGATCCAACAACTCATCGATCCTAGGAAGAGGATACTTGTTCTTCACAGTGACCCGGTTCAAACCCCGATAATCAATGCATAATCTGAAACTCCCATCCTTCTTCTTCACAAACAACACCGGCGCTCCCCATGGTGATACACTAGGACGGATGAATCCCTTACTCAACAAATCCTCTAGCTGCTTCTTCAGCTCTGCCATCTCTGCTGGAGCCATTCTGTAAGGAGCCTTGGATAACGGTGTCGTCCCCGGTTCCAGTTCAATGGTGAAAGGATCCGACCGAGATGGTGGTAATCCCTGCAAAGACTGAAACACATCCTCAAACTCCTCTACTACCGGAATACCGCTAACCGTAGACTTCCCCACTGACTCTGGCATAGATATAGTGACCAAATAAGCCTCACGGCCCTTCTCGATCATCTTCCCAGCCTGAATGGCTGAGATCACGAGACTCCCCGAAGTCGGTCTAATTCCCTGAAAAACCAACTTCCCTCCTGGACGCTCAAACTCCACTCTACCCCGATAGCAATCCAGATGCACCATATGCCGATGCAACCAATCCATCCCGAGAATCACATCATACAACTCCACTGGACTGATAAGCAAATCCGCCGGCCTTGACTCTCCTGCGATCTGAATATCAACCCCTAGCTCGTCCAATAACTCTCAGGAACTTGCCTCCAGCAACTCTAACAACTCCTGTACGCTCCCGGAATCCCCTCGATTCTCGCACACTCTGCACACTCCGGAGTAATGAAGCTATGAGAAGCTCCAGAATCAAACATAACGTGGGACTTAAACCCGCCCACCAACAAGGTCCCTACACAAACCTCATGTGTTGAGAACCTAACACTTTATCACAGGAACATATACAATCTGAACCTACTACAATTCACAAAGTTAGAGTACCAGAAAATATACCTGTGATCGCCCCAGCACTGGTTCCACCAGTCTCAGCTGTCGTGTAAACCCGTGGCGCCTGCTCAATCCGTGCCACCTGCTGACCTCCAGGCTGCACCTGCTGCAACGCTGCCACTGCTGCCGGCTGCAACTTGGGACAAAAAGGCCTGATGTGCCCCGTCTCCCTACAGTGATAACAAACCCGAGGTCCTGCCGTCGGAACACTCCTCTTGGGACAACTAGCAACCTTGTGATCCTTGCTCCCACATCCGAAGCAACCCGCACCACTCGGCTTCTGCGTAGCCTCCCACTTCCTCTTGGTTCCTCGAGCATGCCTACCGCCCCTGCTGGAACCACCCTGCTGCTGAGCCTTACTAGGCTGAGCTACTGGAGTAACCGACACTGACTGTGCCCGGATATCCTCCTCAATCTCCGCTGCAGTCTCAACCAGCTCTGCACGCGTAGCATAGTACCGCCCTCTACAGTGAACTCTCAACTCATCCCGTAGAGCTCTCATAAACCTCCTCACTTGAGCCTCCTCGGACTCCATTGCCCGACCCCCATAACATAGAAGTCGACTGAACTCTAAATCCAGCTCCCGCACTGACCGCGTCCCCTGAGACAACTGAAGGAACTGCACCTCCAAACGATCCAATGCCTCTCTAGGAAAATACTTGCGGTTGAACTCCAAAACGAAGTCAGCCCAAGTCATCTCCCGCTGCACCCTCCTAGCAGCCACAGACCTCCACCACAACTCAGCATCTCCACTCAAAAAGTAGACCCCTATGTCCACCCAGAACTCCTCAGGACATCTCAGAGTGTGGAAGTTACGTTCCACTCTCGTCCTCCACGCATCCGCAGCAGTAGGATCTACACCTCCTGAGAACTGCTCAGTACGCAACCGACCCATCTCTGTCAACATGGTGAGATAACGACCATGGACCCCCACATCTGCAGCCACTGGCTGCCGCTCCTCCGCCACCACTGGTGGCACTACCCGAGCCTGAGCCGGTACCACAGGTGGTAACCGCTCCAACACCTGTGCTAGCAAAGCCGCAATGTCAACACCAGGGACTCCACCCGCTGGGGCTCCCACACCCGGACCCTAGCATCACCGACCACTAGGAGCATCAACACCGCCCCCTCCGGCCACACTCACTGAATCCCCGTACACCCTGCGACTCGCCAACACCCTCAGCTGTCACACTCTGGTCCTCGGTCTCACTAACCACTGGGGCTCTCCCCCTACCACGACCACGACCACGACCGCGACCACGACCGCGTCCACGACCTCGACCAGCAACAGCACCACCTCTAACCATCTGCACTACCATGAACAGAAGGCTAAGCAAACAATTACTATTTAACACAGAAATAGAAACTCACCGTGGAATCACCAATAGGCTCGAAGAGGATGTTCTAGGACTCCATGCCACACACAATTGACTAACTCACATAATCAATCAAGACATGCAATCCCAAACATCTACAGCACAAAGCCTAGTGAACCCAAACCTAGAACCGTAAGGGCTCTGATACCAAAATGAAACAACCGACCCTTTTTTTTTTTAAATAAATATATATATAATATAATAAATAAACTACAACTAGTGGTTCCATACCCACTAGTCACCTAACCTCAAACACAACCAACAGCGGAAAATAATAATAATAATAACCAATAAATATCAATCCAATAATATAAATATCCAATATAATTCCATCCTTAACTAATGATCCAAAACATCATGAAAACAAGTAACCAGCAACCTAAACCATGCTCTAAGACTCAACTCTAGCAACCTAACAATGCCAGATCAACAATCAACCGAGTCCCTAGAACATCCTCCTCTTCACTGCCTGGATCCCACGGTCACACTTTGCCTTTACCTGCACCACAAACACATATTGCAATGCATGAGTATTTTACAAACACTCAGTAAGGCAATCCTCCCATCTACTGGGCTATACACACAAGCAATAGAGTATCAGTAATCTTCACACAACAATCAACCAACAATAACAAAACAGGACGTAGCATCGACCGATGCCACACTGCATCGATCGATGCCATCAGGAGAAGCATCGATCGATACAGAAGCTGCATCGATCAATGCAAGTGTTACTTGCATCGACCGATACCCAGTCTGCATCGACCGACGCATGCTCGACGCACACGAAAAACCCTAAAGTTCATCGCGCCGTCCTCGCACTTGCATCGACCGATGCAAGCTATGCATCGATCGACGCAACGTCGAGCACCGTGATTTCTCCGAAGTTTCTCGCCGGATCTCGTTCCTACAACCACAGAAACTCAATCCCAAGCCACAAGAAAGCTTCCTAACGTCCATAACAACAACCTAATGCGTCTAACAACAAACAACAAGCAAATCACTGAATTCTCTAGCTTAGATAAGCCATGGTCCTGCACTTACCTTTGCCACAAGAGAACTAAACCTTAAACAATCAAGAACACGCTCCCAGGAAGCTCCTACAACGATCCCAGCTACAGATCTCTACAGGAACGCCCCAAATCTCCAAGAAATCACCAAGAACTCTCAAGAACACTTCTCTTTCTCTTTTGTTTTCTCAAAAACGGCTGAATACGTCTAATGAGACAAAAGGCACGACTTAAGGGTTTTTTCCCCTTTCCTTCTCCCCAAAACGCAGCGTTTGACTTAAGTCAAAACGCACAGAATTGAGTCAGCATCGATCGATGCTCCTACTGCATCGATCGATGCACACCCTAAACCGGAATTCCGGTTCACGGATGTTACAACAATGTTTCTAATGACCCAACTCTAGCAACCTAGCAATGCCAGACAACAACCAATCGAGTCCCTAGAACATCCTCCTCTTCATTGATTTGATTCCACGATCACACTTTGCCTTTACCTACACCACAAACACAAATTGCAATGCATGAATATTTTATAAACAATTAGTAGGTAATCCTCCCATCTACTGGGATATACAAGCAATAGAGACATCTCTAACCATCATCCAACAATCAACAATCAACAATAACAAACCAGGACACTGCATCGACCGACACCAAAGCATGCATCGACCGTCACTAGTTGGGGTTGCGTCGACTGACGCATGATATGCATCAACCGATGCAAGGTTAACTTGCATCGACCGATGCTCCCATTGCATCGACCGACGCATGCTCGACATAGCACAAAAACCATAGGTTTTACGCGCCGTCCTCGCTCTTGCATCGACCGACGCACAAAGTGCATCGACCAATGCAATGCCGAGCATCGTGTTTCCCCGAAGCTTCTAGCTGGATCTTCATTCCTACAACCATAAAACTCAATCACAAGCCACAAGAAAACTTCCTAACGTCCCAAATAACAATCTAACAAGCCTAACAACAAGTAACAAGCAAATAAGAGATATCTCTAGCTTAGATAAGCCATGGTCATGTACTTACTTTAATTTTGCCAAAAAGAATTTGAACCTTAAACAAGCAACACAACGCTCCTAGGAAGCTCCTACAACGATCCCATCTATAGATCTTTACATGAACAGCTTCAAATCTCCAGAAATCAAGAACACTTAGGGAACTTTTCTCTCTTTTGTTTTCTCTCAAAGTCGGCCAAAACCGTCGAATGAGACAAAAACACGACTTAAGGGTTTTCCTAACCCAAAACGCAGCGTTTAACTTAAATCAAAATGCAGAAAACTGAACCTGCATCGACCAATGCACTATATGCATCAACCGATGCAATCTCCTAAACCGGGATTTTGGTTCACGGATGTTACATATATATATTTAACTATAAATATTTAGAGAGAAATAACTAAAGTATATGTCTTATAAAGAAAGAAATGAATATATATATATATATATATATAATTGTAATTTGTTTTGCTTGAAATTCATATCATATATTATTAGTCATAGAATATGACTCATGGTACCTATTTATATTTGAAAAAAAAATAAAAAATGTATATATTCATGAACCTTCTCACATTTTTTTATTAAATTTTATATTCTGTCACATATTTTGTAACTCTCATATTAATTTGATTAGGTTAAAATTCCTTTTATATACCTTTCATATATTTATAATTATATTAACTAAAAAATCAGTACTCAAAACAACTAATAAATGTATTTTTGGTGAATCTTCTTACATATTTTAGTAAATTTAATATAATTTTGATAAAACCGTGGAGAAAAGGCCCAGAGCTAAAGCTCGTAAATCAAGCGCTTTAGACAGTACTATTTATTAACGATTTTTGGGACATCACTTTCGTAAATGTTTAATGGTGCAGTGTTTAAAGTCACATTAATATCGATTCCAAATCTCGAGTCCGAGGCAGTTTGATGCAAATTTTAGCATTTTTTTTTCATTCAGTGTTATTTCAGTTTGATACAAAACAATTGATACTATTGATGTATAATGTTAAACTCTAACTTGGGGGTTTGAACTTTGGTGAGATACATATAGGAGATTTGTCGTAAAGCCAATCAACTCAAATAAATAAATTTTGTTTTAAGATGCATATTTTAACGATAGAGACATTTCACATCTGTACTCTTATTTTTAAAAATTAAAATTACAATGGAGGGCAATATGTATATATATATATATATGGAAAAGTGAAAAACACAAATTATTAAATCACACCATTATATAGGGGTTTTGAGATCAACTGTTAATATTTTTTTTCTTTCATTCCTTCCTTTACAATCTCTTCTAGTAAACCGGTATTGATCGACGACACTCCTGAAAACGTATTAGATTTAAAAGAGTAATTATCGCCGGTGGAGTCATCAACACTATGCGTTTTTGGTTGTGGAGGATAGAAAATTACCGACAGTTCATTAATTGGAGATGGACAAGAAACTTTTTGTTGCTTCTTCTCCTGCACCTTCTCACCATGTTGTTGTTGTTGTTGTTGTTGTGTGGACTGAGTACTACTGTACTAGTATTCATTTATCTTGTTAATTATAATTAATGATTAAAAAGTTAATTATTATTGGCTTGTTTAGCACATACTTTAGTCTATTCTATGTAAACGTAAGAATTGGGAGTGTATTTTATGACCAAAATACTTTTGTTTTAGGACATAAATACAATCTATACTAGTATTTTTGCAGCATTTTTTGCTCAAAAATATTTTTTGGAATGTTTTTACATTTAATACATTGACTTTAATATTAGTTACCAAAACTTCAAAATTAATTATAGGTAAGATTTAAAAAAAATAAGGAAATTTTTCTACCTCATTCAAACATAAATATATGATTCCTTTCATTTTTTATTTGAATTTATATTTTAATTATCTTGAATTATTCTATAATACATTTAGTTAATAAAAATTGTGATTTTTTCCTGCATATGATATAATACAAAATTTTAAAAATGGACATATATTACTTAATAGATGAATAAAAAATACGGATACAATATCCCACATCGTCTAAAATTTTTTTGGCAATGGTTCAGAGTCATACTATAAAAGAGACCAAAATGATTCGAATACAAATGAGTAGAAAGCTTGATTTATCAGGCATTCAAACTTTAAAAACTTTTATTTGGTTTATTCCGGTTCTTTATATTAAAGATTTTTAAAAGATTAAATATGAAAATATTTAAAACTTTTCAAAAGTTAAATATGATAAATATTATACCGTGGATACACAATACATATTAAAAATTAAGATGATATAGTGTGAATTAGAATATCTCGGGATGGGGTTATATAGCGGAACGAATTTTATCGATATTTATATAAATTAAAAATATCATTAATTCGGTGTTAAAAGGGTAAAACATCATTTCATTATTTTGTTAACGTTGTTGGTATCAGAGAATAGACATATCTAATTAAATTGATTAAATAAATATTACGTAAAAAATAAATTATATTACGGTATTATATGGTTTATTTAACAATTATTATATAATTATAACATATTTAACCAATAAATACAAATTATAATTTAAATATTTTAGTTATAAATAATTTTTTTCTGCGGTGTACCGCGGGTCCTAATCTAGTTATACATTAAAAAATTTGCTTATTCCTGACTCTAATTAAAATCTTGTCTTTTCAAAGTTGGATTTAAGAAAATCTAGCCTAACTAAAAGTTTGTGCTAAGTGCTTCGAAATATATCAATTATTAGAAGTTTTTTTTTTAACCCTTAAACTGCATTGATAAGAGTTATCCAATATAGAGTTGAAATCAGACAGAATACATAGAGGGATGAAAATGATGTAATATGAAATATGTGCCCACGAATCTTTGGGACTTAGCTAAATTATCATCAACTAGGTTTGCTCGACGTGATGTCCATCTCAAAGAAACATTTTCAAATCTTGTAGCCCATTCTCGTATGTCAAGCATCCATTCGTAGATATCAAATCTTGGACTATTACTTTTGATTGTTATGATCAAAGTTTGACAGTCACCTTCAAAGATGACGTTTGTGAAGCCGCTATTCCAAGACTGTTGCATAGCATAGATGAAACGCTGACATACAGCCTCAAGAGCAGGCGTAACCGCAATACCTGTTGCTTGACCCACCTCTTTAAACTGACCCTGATCATCATGAACCAACCAGGCTGATGTGGATCGTCTTTCTCTATTGATGCAGCTACCATCATAATTGCATTTAACCCAACTAGAAGGTGGTTATTGCCAGTTGTTACTCACGGTTCTGGAGCTCATGTGGTTATTTGGTAGATGGTGAATGGATCTTCTGCCAAATATTTCTATTGCAAGCCATTCATTATTTTCTTGCAATAGAGGATTAAAGAATTAAAGAGAAACTTCAAATATAAAGAACAATTATCTTTATTAATGTGTTTAGAAAATATCCTCTCAAAACTAAACACTCTCAAAGCTCTCTCTTAATCTCATGGCTTATGTCACAACTCAACATAGCCTTTTATATCAAAACACAAATCCTAAACTTATTAGGAAAACACCAATATTTGGATTACTCCTAAATATTTCTTGAGCTTATCTTCTTTCTTATTCTTAACAGTCCATTGTAAGAATAACTTGGGTCTTAAGGTTCAAAGCTTATCCAACAATCTTCCTCTTAAGCTTTGAATCATTCTTTACCAAATCACGAACACCAAGCAAGCTTCTCATTTCCATAAATTGAATCCTTGCCAATGCCTTTGTTAATGGATCTGCCTTCTGATCAGCTCCAGGAATGTGATCCACATAGATGAGCTCTCTCTCAACACATTCACGAATAAAGTGAAAACGCTTGTGAATGTGTTTGCTTTTGCCGTGAAAAACAGGGTTCCTAGCAAGAGCGATAGCTGCCTTGTTGTCGACATACAACATAACCTGCTTGCTCTTCCAACCTGTGATTTCACTTAAAAGATCTTGGAGCCAAATTCCCTGCTTAGCTCCTTCTATTGCTGCCATAAACTCGGCGTCACAAGACGAGAGTGCGACGGTGTCCTATTTCTGCGAACACCAAGTAATCGGTGTGTCTCCAAAGAAAAACACGTGATCAGTTGTACTTCTTCCATCGTCTTGATTAACATTGTGACTACTGTCACTAAATCCCACAATTTCTTTCAAACCTCCTCGCTTATACTTCAGTCCATACGATGTTGTGCCTCTCAGATACCGAAAAATCTGTTTCATGATCTCGCCATGTGGCTTGCGAGGACTCTGCATATATCGGCTGGTTATGCCTACTGCAAATGCCAAATCAGGACGCGTATGCAGTAAGTACCTCAAACAACCAACATTTCTTCGATAACGAGTAGGATCTATCTCCACTTCTTCAAGAGCTTTGGAAACCTGCAAAACAAACTCCATTGGAATTAAAGTTGGATTACAACTTGCTAATCCAGCTTCCACTAGAATCCTACGTGCATAGCCTTCTTGCTTAATAGTTATCCCATCTTCCTCTTGATTCACCTCAATACCGAGATAGTAAGTCAGCTTCCCTAGATCAGTCATCTCGAACTTTGCAGACATCCCTGCTTTGAACTCTTTTCTCGCCTTAAGATTATTACCAGTGACCAACAAGTCATCAACATACACCGCAACTAAGAGCAAGTCAACTCCTTTCGACTTTCGATACACGGTGTTTCTTTAACACACCTGTTAAAGCCTAACTCCTTTAAAATTTGATCTAGCTTCGTATTCCAAGCTCGTGGGGCTTGTTTTAATCCGTATAAAGCCATAGACAACTTGTAAACTCTATGCTCACCTTTTATCTCGAAACCCTCTGGTTGATCGACATAAACATCTTCTTTCAGTTCACCATGCAAAAACGCTGTTTTCACATCTAAATGATGGATCTCCCATCCATCTGCTGCAGCCAAGGGAATTAGTAATCGAATAGTTTCTATGCGAGCTACTGGAGCAAAAGCTTCACCAAAATCAATACCACTTTCTTGCACATACCCTTTGGCAACCAGTCTTGCCTTATGCTTACTGATAGATCCATCGGCATTCCTCTTCACTTTAAAAACCCACTTATGCCCTATTACCTTCACATCTCTTGGCTTATCAACAAGAACCCATGTCTTGTTTTTGTTGATAGAATCTATTTCTTGCTTGCAAGCAATCCTCCAAACTTGCTTGTCTTTAGTATCTCTGTAAAACAACGGTTCATCGTTGATCAAGAACAACAGTGTTTCGCTTTCTATCATTGCCAACAAGACATAGTCTTCAAGACGTTTTGGTTTCTAGGTTTGGCGAGTTGTTCTTCGTAGAGGTTTTTGTTGTTGTCTATCTTGAGTGACAATGATCTCATTGTCATCTCTGTTTTCCTGAGATGTAATACTCTCTGTTTCATCTTCTTCTTGATCCTCAATATCATTGTTTGTCACAACCGGTCCTTCTCTAGCATCCTCAACATCTCCCCACCTCATGTGAAACATTCCTGGTTCGCTAGCAGCTTGTGCAGTCGATGAATTCCAGCTCCACTTACTCTTTTCGTTGAACACCACATCTCGGCTTACGGTTATTCTCCTTGTTGATGGATTAAACAGCCTATAGGCTTTTGATCCAGGTTCTATCCCTAGATGAACCAACGATTGAGAACGATCATCGAGTTTCTTGAGTAAGGCACCATCAACTTTCGCATAAGCCATACAACCGAAGACTCGTAGGTGATTAATGTTCGGTTTTCTTCCTCGCAGACATTCGTATGGTGTAATATTGTTAAGAGACTTTGTAGGCACCCTGTTGATCAAATAGGTTGCATGTCGAACACCTTCTCCCCAGAGATAATTAGGTACATCCATTGCTTTAAGTAGACTCCTAGTCATCTCCATTAGTGTTATGTTCATTCTCTCCACAACACCATTTTGTTGTGGTGTGTAAGGAGCTGTTAAGTGTCTTGTAATCCCAGCTGATTCACAAAACTCACTGAACTCTCTGGAAGTAAACTCTCCCCCTCTATCTGTTCTGAGAGTTTTGATAGTTTCACCAATGTCTTTTTCTATAACACTTTTAAATCCTTTGAAGCATCCAAAAGTCTCACTCTTCTCTTTTATCAAGATAGACCACATATACCTTGAAAAATCATCGATAATAACAAATATATACCTGTTATTAGCGAGTGTTGCAGGAGTAATCGGACCACATAGATCCGCACGAAGTAATTCTAAAGGTTTAGAGGCTCGAAATAAGGCAGTTTTCGGGAACAGAAGTCGAGTCTGTTTTCCAACCAAACATGATTCACATAACAATTTTTCATCCCTCACATTGGTCAGTTCGTGAACCATGTTATGCTGAAACATAGCTTTGATTGTCTTGAAGTTGATGTGACCGAGTCTTGCATGCCACTTCCATGTGTTGTCTTCAAGCCGCGATAGAAGTGATGTCGGTCTTCCCACCTTGAGACTGATTTTATAAAGTCGATTCACATATCTCATTAACTTTACCAGAAGCCTCTCGCTTGGATCGTGAACTGTGAGATAATCACGTCTCATTCGAACATCACATCCTATCTCTGTTGCTTGTCCTAAGCTCAGTATGTTGCTCCTAAGATCAGGGATGTAATAAATGTCAGAAACAAGAATTTGTTCTCCATTCTTGCTTTCAAACAGTATTGAGACTTTTCCTTCAATCTTCACACATGATCCGTCACCAAACTTAACTTTTCCTTTTATGTTTCTATTAAGCTCAGAGAAGTAAGTCTCTTGCCCTGTCATATGATTGCTTGCCCCATTGTCAAGATACCACATGCCTTCCTCTCTGCTGTAGTTCTTTGGTATAAGTTCGTTTTCGTTCAAGAAAACAACTTCATGCATGTACAAAGTCTGATCTGCCTTCTCTGTTTCATCTTCTTCTTGATCCTCAATATCATTGTTTGTATAAAGAACAACTATCTTTATTAATGTGTTTAGATAATATCCTCTGTTTCGACCTTGTTAGCTTCCTGCGCCTTTTGAAACTTCTTAGGACAAGAGGATGCGTAGTGACCAACCTTGTCACATCTAAAGCAGGTTATTGTCTTCTCTTTCTTTAATTGAGTTTGATTCTGATTCGTGTTATAATCAGTTCGTTCTTGTCCATTATACCTTCCTCTGCCTCGTCCTCTGCCACGGCCTCTGTAGCCTCTTCCCCCTCGACCACGGTCGCGACCGTGGAAGTTATTAAAACTCTGATTATTATTCGCCTGAGACTGATAATCATTGGAGCTTGTAAATAATAGTTTCCCTTGTGAGTCTTCTTGCTTGTCTTCTCCTTGTATTCTCTCTCCATAGGCTTTGAGTCTACCAACTATCTCTTGGAAACTAGTAGTATTCAGATTCAATACTTGTTCTAGAGAAGCAACAAGATGTATAAATTTGTTCCTTGGAACACTGTTTAATAACTTCTTCACCATCCTAGGCTCTTCAATGGTCTGTCCAAGTGATGTTGCTTGTGTTGCGATCTCTGATAACTTCCCTGCAAAGCTATCGACTTTGTCTGATTCTCCCATCCTTAGCTTCTCGAAATCAGACATCACAGTCTGCAAACGTGCCTCCTTGACACGATCAGCTCCCATATTTCTAGACTTTATCGAGTTCCAAATATCTTTTGGTGAAGGCAAAATGACCAACTTGAAGAATGAGAGATTCTGGAATCGATTGAAACAGCAAAGCAATCGCAACATCATTCTTCTCATCATCTGTCGAGCCTGGTTCTATTGTCTCCCAAACCTTATGTATTCTCAAGATCACCTTCATCTTCATTGACCAAACCGTATAGTTTGTAGAGGTGAGCTGAGGACATTGGATCGAGACCGACTTGTCCATGTCCTTCGGACGAGTTGCTGTGGCTAACTCACTCATAGTTTTGAATCAAATCCGATCCTTTGGATTGATCAAAAACACCTCGCTCTGATACCAAATAAATGATTAAAGAGAAACTTCAAATATAAAGAACAACTATCTTTATTAATGTGTTTAGAAAATATCCTCTCAAAACTAAACACTCTCAAAGCTCTCTCTTAATCTCATGGCTTATGTCACAACTCAACATAGCGTTTTATATCAAAACACAAATCCTAAACTTATTAGGAAAACACCAATATTTAGATTACTCCTAAATATTTCTTGAGCTTATCTTCTTTCTTATTCTTAACAGTCCATTGTAAAAATAACTTGGGCCTTAAGGTTCAAAGCTTATCCAACAGCCATTAGAACATTTCCTCCTCGTTAATTCAATTCAGAGATGGAAGCGGTACTATCAGAGTCAAGAGCAAGGAAGAACAGAGCACATTGGATCTCTTTCTAATTTATTGGGCCTAAATTATAGAAGCCCAACTAAAAACATTCTGCGAACAAACAAGCCCACAGTTGGCCACATTTTAATAAGACTGCTCATTAATTATGTTGTGTTTGTTTAATAAGCCATCGATCAAATTGTGAAATCTCTCAAGAACGAACCAAAAAAACTCCGATGGCGATTCCACCAAGAAACAAGCGCAAAGCAAGTTCGTCGCCGGAACCACCACAAAACCCCAACGTTCCTTCTTCTTCGGCCGCTGATAACTTCTTTCCTCCGCCGACGACGCAACCGTTTGTTTTCCCGCCAGGTTATAAGTTTGTACCAAAGGACGAAGAACTCATCTTCCATTACTTGAAACCCTTCTCGCAAGGCGACAGATACTCATTGCTCAGTGTCCCTATTCACCACGTCAACGTCTACGAGTCCAATCCACAGCTACTTTCAGGTTCGTCTCCGTCAAAATCTTTTCTAATTTTTGGTTTCTGTGTATGAATGGCTCTGTTCTTTTACAATTGAAAACAGAGAAATATGAAAAGGGGAATGAGAAAGAATGGTTCTTTATCTCGGAGAGGACCAAACTCGGTAATGGCGGAGGCAGAGGCGGAAGACAGAAGAAACGTGGCAGCAATGGAGGATACTGGAGCGCAACAGTAGCTGCTAAGAAGATTAACGCTGGCAACGGCATAGTCGGCTACAAAACCACACTAGATTACTACGGTGGGAGACAACCAAATGGCGTAAAAGGGGATTGGCTAATGCAAGAATACTGGCTTGAGTCTTCTTCTTCTTCAGATGATAACAACGAGAATAAGGTAAAAAGGGTATGTGTGTTTTACTTTCTTGGGTTCCAAGTTATTAAGATTGTGAGTTTTTGTTTTGGTTGGTGTGTGTAGGTTGATCATGTTTTGTGCAAGATTTATCTGACTCCAACGGGAGCAAAGAAGAAGAAGAAATCAGAGGAAGAGGAGAATGAGAAGCTTCAGAGAAGAGAAGCCGAATTGAAAGAGGAGGTTGTGCAGCCTCAGCAACAACAGTACTGTGAACTTCCAACACAAGATCAGAAGCCGCTACCGCAGCAGTTGCCTTTTCCTTGTAACTTGGATGGCTTTTCTGAGTTCATAAGCTTTGAGCAGCAACAAGTGATCGCAGACGATTTTGAAGGTTTCTGGACTGACTTCATTAAGTCATCATATACACTGCTGGATGAAGATGAAGAATCCAACAATATTGGTTTGTTTTTTAATGCTTCGTCACAGAAGGAATGATGGAACGTTACACTAAGTGGTCTCATCCTGTTCATACTTTTTCTTCATTTTGGTTTCACTCAATGTACTAGTTTTTTTAGTTGCTAATTGCTCTGTTTCTTTTATCGGCAATGTTCTCCAAAACCAGAGAGATAGTGTCTTTGTTGCTTTTCTTGCCTTGATATAAGTGTAACACAATCTATTCAACATTCTCTTATTATCTTTGTCATCAAAACATACACTTCTCACATATAAAGATGTAGATATAAAACACTGGTGTCTTCTTCTTCTCATCAGCATTTGCTTTCCTCTGAATTAACATTTCGATTAGAATATATATATGTGTGTAGGTTTTGCTATGGAAAGAGATTACACTTACCAGGTTCTTTCAAGTCTAATGTTGCAGAAGATTCATTTAGCTCATCTGCATCCCTAATCTTGAAATGTCTGCTGCTGCTCAAGTTTCACTTCTCTCTCAAAGAGTGTCTACTTTCCCTACACATTCGCAGCACCAAAACAACCTCAAACGTAAATTGAACTATAAAGAAACAAGCAATAAGTGAAGTGGGTCCTTGTGGGTGACTCCTTGCTACTCTCTCAAACTTCCAGCCTACTAAGCCCTATCATCCTTGCTAAGCTCACTCTCTCAAACTTCCAGCCTACCATCTTGTGTCTGCGGGTGACTCCTTGTGGGTGAAGTGGGTTCACAAGAATCTGATTCGTACTGGTTGTTTATGGTCTGCTAGTGACTCGGGGGCTGGGGGATCTTGGATGTGGAGGAAAATACTGAAATACCGGACTCTGGCAATGACCCTTTGTAAAAAAGAGGTGAGGACTGGACATGCCACTTCTTTCTGGTTTGATACATGGAGTTCTCTGGGACAACTATTTGCTCTGTTCGGAGCTCGGGGAAGCATAGACATGGGGATACCACGTCAGTCTTCTGTGGCAGACGCAATGACACAAAATCGCAGGCGTCGACACCGCACAGTCCTTTTAAACAATCTTGAAACGGAGCTTCATTCTCTTTGTAGTTCAGTGCAACAACAAGGTGAGGATCGTCCTCTTTGGAAACAGCGTAATGGCTCTTTCAAAAGCAAGTTCTCCTCTCTTGATACCTGGCATCTGATTAGGCTACATCACCCTCCTTGGGATTGGTCTAAAGGTGTTTGGTTCACTCACTCCACCCCTAAGTTATCATTTGTCACCTGGCTTGCTTTTTATAACAGGCTCTCCACAGGAGACAAACTACTTCAATGGAATGCAGGAGCAAACGGTGCTTGTGTTCTCTGCCAAGGTCATGTGGAAACTAGAAACCATCTATTTTTCGCATGTTCCTATTCTTCACATGTTTGGTCGACCTTGGCTAGGGGTTTGCTTGGTGGCCGGTTTACCACGACCTGGGACTCGTTGGCTACTCTGCTCCTTGACTCGTCCACACCTCGGACCCATCTGTTCGTTCTACGATATGTGTTTCAGGCTACGATTCATACTATTTGGAGGGAACGCAATGCTCGACGTCATGGCGAAGGCCCCACCTCAATCTCCAACTTATGCCGCTTCATCGACAAGACAGTCCGGAATCGACTACTCACGTTAACGGCCACCCCCGGTTACGAGAGTGGTCTGCAGTACTGGTTTCATACCCATCCTGTTTAAATAGTTTCATCTTTTGTGTTTTTGATTTACTCAGTCTCTTTTCACTTCCAGTTTTAAAAAACTCTGTAGAACGGTTTTTTTGGTGAATATAATTTAACATTCATACAAAAAAAATAAGTGAATATCATAAACGGTTAGTGAAGAAGCAAGCATGTGCATAGCACGGGGCCTCGTTTTCGACTTTGGAAACTACATTTTATTTATACAGTACATCAAGAAATTGAAATCGAATTAGAAATATGAAACTTTGTCGTATTAGGAACGCACTAACGTATTGCCAATCTAACGAGAGCCAAAAGTTTTTTTTATCCGTTCAAGAAAGAAACAAGCTTTTAGAATTCTCTAATTTCAGTTTGCGTCAATCTCAGTTCCACTTTCTTCTTCCTCGTCTCTTTTTTGTTTGCTGAGATCGAATGGATCCAATTATAGAGGCTGTAATATTACTTGATTGATAATAATGAGTTACACACATATATATAGAATGGATCCAATATTCAGATATTTGCCTCCAGGGTTCCGCTTTAGTCCTTCCAACTGTGAGATTGCAACCTATTTTTTGAAGAACAAAGCTTTAGGACTCCCCATGGAAGCTCGTTCGATACCTGAACAAGAGTGTCATGATCTCTTCTCAAAGCATCCTCGTGATCTACCTGGTGAGAGAGAATAATATATACATCCCATGGATCTTTTATTATTCCGTTGATGCGCTAACTGAATTATCTATCTTGCAGGCTATCCGGGAGAAGCGCATTGGTACTATTTTTGCAGGAAACGTGACAGCCAAGTAAACCCTCACAATCTCTGGACACCAATCGAACAAGAATCTGATGTGTTAGATCCCAAGAATAACGATGCTTTAGTTGGCTTCAGCCGTCGGTTTGGTCTCGTTGAGATTGAAGAAGGATCTGATGATTCTTGTTTATCTTATGATGAAGAAGAAGCTCCAAAATATGATTGGTTCATAGATGAGATTAGCCTCCCACGAACCGTCGCGGATACTGATTTGGTTTTATGTCATGTCTTTGGCGAGGAGATTGAACCCCAAGTTATTCATCATTTGCCGATAACCGAAGATGGTGAGAGTGTTGATAACCCTGCAGAAATCTTGGATCTTCTTTATTATTAGAGAGCAAGACCATGGATATGTTCTTCCTCTACTTCCTCCTTCTCCGTAGATTCTTATGATAATCGCTCTGTCTTTTTTTTTTTAAACCCAATAATTTGTATTTGCACTTTATACTAGAAGAGGGTTCGAGTTTGCATATATTCACTTATCGTTTACAACAAAAATTCACCAAACAAACAAAGTTCAGATTTTTTTTTGGATTTATATAAGATTTTGGTTACAAGTATAAATTTTGTGAACTACATTGTATGCTAATTCGCTCATATCATGTGAGAGGCCACCACTGGGACTTTATTCAGATAGCCACAAGTAAACTAAACTGGTCTGTGACAATTGCAACTTAGCTACTTCGGTTTGTAAATGTTTTGGCTACATAAATAATGAAAACCAGAGAAAAAAACAGAGAGTAGCTATTACGTTATTCGTCAGTCATGGTTTTGTTTCTTCTTCAACACGTTGGCCAAAGTCAAAGGTCTTCTTTCTATCTAATTGCAATCATTGGCTCCATATACACTTTGTATAACATTTTACACAATGTATCGAATATTGTCACCAGTACTCGTTGCAAGAACAAAAAGCATCTGCATGCAGCAAAGTGATGTGAAAACGTGTTCGTTAATGCATGAATACTGGTTTGAGTCTTGTGACGATAACCATAAGGTATGTGTTTCTTTCTTGCTTTTAATGTCTTGATATGACACACTTATTCACAATTTACCTTCTTCTTCTCCTATAAGCCTAAATATGTGTAGCTTTTGCTATGGACAGATATAAGAGATCTCTATAGACCAGGTTCTTTTAAGACTGATGTTGCTTCATCTGCATCCTCAGTAAACAAATCATTTCGGAAACAAAACACCGATCATATATAGAGTAAAACATGCGAATAACTATCCATTAGCGTAAAGCACACAGAATCCAACACCGATAGAGAGTAAACCAAGCTAATGAAAAAGAAACCTATATTTTTAAGGTTAACTGAGAATCTTGTTGTCACCAGTACTCGTTGCATGAGAAGTGATGAATTCGAACTATATCATCCCTTACAATAATTTTCTGACCGAAAGCTTTTGATACACATTTTGAAAAAGAATGGCAATCTCTGCAACTCTCAGATTCTCTGTGATCCGGAGAGTTGTTCCTGCCGGAGTTTCATCAATCCATATTCAAAAGCTAATTTTTCACTGTGAAAATGTATCTGCAGATCCTAAACACCGGCCAGAGAGAGTGGGAGCAGTTCTGTTCGAATCCTCTGGCTTGTAACCATCTAAAATGGCACGGTGGATTACTTCCCTGAGTTCTGAGTAAATATGTGCAGACTCCGGATGAATTCTGTCGTCAACAACAAATTTGTGAACTTGATCACCAATCTCTAAACACAGAAGAACGAGACATCTCAGCGCAAACCCTTAGCTCTCCAGTCTCCACAAATGTCCTAGCATCGGTCAATTCTTTTTTTTCTCTTTTTGTTTTGAATTATAAGAAAGATAAAAGTTTTAAAATATATTTTGATGAACGAAGATAATATCAAATAAGTCTCGAAACATATCTAAATCTAATCTATTTCGAATCCAAATACATAGAATTGTATATCTTTTTCAAAATTTTGATTAAAATTCATATATATGGCCACGGGCTTATTACAATCCTTATAAATAAAAGATACATAACCTACGTTGAATCTTCTCTTACAAATCATATTACGTACTTTTCAATCTGATTGTCTAAAGTTACTCGATCGATGATGTCAATGCCTGGAAGAAACAAGCGTAAAGAAAGATCCTTGCCGGAACCGGAACCGTCAGAGATTCCTTCTTCTTCAGCTGATGATCATAGTTTGTCTTCTTCTCCTTCGACGAGACCTTGCTTTCCTCCAGGTGTCAACTATAGACCAAAGGACTTGGAGGTCATCTCGTTACTTGGACGGAAACAAGACTACTTGGGCGGAAACAGAGAATTATTGGACACCCTTTCTATACATGTCGTGAACATCTACGAGTCCAATCCTGATGAACTTTCAGGTTTGTGGTCTCCTTGTAGAACAAATTAATTACTTGTTATTTTTATCAACTTTATCTCTTCTTTCTCTTTGGGCAAACGTTACGTTTACTTATGTATGTTTTTGAAATATGTACGTAGAAAACTTCAAGAAGGCTAATGATACAGAATGGTACTTTATATCGGAGAGGAACAAGTTGGGTAAAGATGGCAAAAAGCAGAGACGTGTCGCCAAAGGCGGATACTGGCACGCAACAGTTGCTTCCAATAAGATTGACGCTGGGCAAGGCCTCGTTGGTTACAAAACCGCACTATCATACTTCGTTGGGAAACGACCTCATGGCAAAAAAACTAGTTGGTTGATGCATGATTACTGGATTGATCAGTGTCCTTCTGCTGATGATGACGTTATAAAGGTATGTATGCGTTTCTTGATTCCCAAGTTATTAAGGATTTTTTTTTTTTTTTTTTGATTTTATTGTGAGTTTTCTTTTGGTTGGTGCGTATACGTAGGACTATTCTATGTGCAAGATCTATCGGAGCCCACAAGCAATAAATAAGCAGAAGAAAGCAGAGGAAGAAGAGAATAAGAGGCAGAAGAAGGTTGAGTATCATCAACCGCATGCCCTTTTGGATTCTTATCAACCGCAGCCTCATCATGATATTGCGTATCAACAACAACATCTGTTTCAGCCAGCCCCGCTTGATTTGTATCAACCGCAGCCTCGTGATTTGGCGTATCAACAACAGTTTTGGCCAGGCCCGCTAGATTCTTACAGACCGCATCGATGGCAGTTTATGGCAGCCCGGCCAGATTCACACCAACTGCAGTCTCATTATGATTCTGCGTATCAGCAATTAATAAGAATGCTAGAGGGAGATAATGGTAGCGTTCAACAACAGCAGCCGAGTTTTGCTCCTCCTCCTCCGCAAGTTCAAGATTCAAGATCCGGGATGGTGATGACCCAAGAAGACGGGTTCTTTAACCCCATCAATGAATTATTAAACTATGAGGAAGAACATGGTGTCGTAACTGAGAAGCAACAGCAAGAGCAAAGTGCACCGATTCTCCCACCTCCTCCTCCTACTCAAGGTCATCAACTGCAGCCTTATTATCATTTTCCTTATCCACAACAACAGTTTCTCATGACGACGACGACGCTAGAGGAAGAAAATGTTGGCGCTACTAAACATCAAGAAGAAGAGCTGAGTTTGCCTCCTCCTCCTCCTCCGCAAGGTGATCAAGATTCAAGATCCAAGATGGCCATGACTCACTTGATCAGCACCGAAGAAGACTTGTTTGATATGTCTGACGAGGACAGGTTCTTTGACGTTGATGCATTATTCAGTAATGAAGAAGAAGAAGAAGATGGTGTCGATACTCAGCAGCAACAACAAGAGCAATGTACACCGATTCTTCCTCATCAACAGCCACAGTACTGTTTACTTCCAGCAGAGCATCAGAAGCCGCAGACGCAGCCTTTTCCTTATGACTTTCCTGAGTTGATCAGCTTTGAGCAGGAACCAGTGATCCCAGAGGATTTTGAAGATTTCCTCGCTGATTTCATTAAGCCACATTCACTGAACGGAGATGAGGATTCCAGCAGCTATGGTTTATTTGAAGGCTTCGACACAGAAGGAATGATAAAAGATTGCACTAACTGATCATCTCAGCCTACTCATAAAAGACTTAATAGAAGAACTTGAAATTTGAAATATAAAGAACACCTTATCTTTATTAATGTGTTTAGAAAAATATCCTCTCAAAAACTAAACACTCACAAAGCTCTCTTTTAAGACTCATAGCCAATGTCACAACTCAATATAGCTTTTTATATAAAACCATAAATCCTAATCCTATTAGGAAAACACCAATATTTAGATTACTCCTAAATATTTCTTGAGCCTTATCTTCTCTCTTATTCTTAGCAGTCCATTGTAAGAATAACTTGGGCCTTAAGCTTTCAAAGCTTATCCAACAATCACCCCCTTAAGCTTTGAATCATCTTCTGCAACATCTTGAACTCCTAGCAACCTTCTCATTTCAATAAACTGAATTCTTGCCAAAGCCTTTGTCAATATGTCTGCCTTCTGATCAGCTCCAGGAATGTGATCAACATAGATGAGCTCCCTCTCAACACATTCACGAATGAAGTGAAATCTCTTGTGAATGTGTTTACTCTTACCATGAAATACAGGGTTCCTTGCTAGAGCAATAGCAGCTTTGTTGTCGACATACAGCATGATTTGCTTGCTTCTCCAACCTGTAACTTCACTTAAGAGATCCTGAAGCCAAATTGCTTGCTTAGCTCCCTCTGTTGCAGCCATAAACTCGGCCTCACAAGATGACATCGCTACCGTGTCCTGTTTCTACGAACACCAAGTAACAGGTGTGTCTCCAAAGAAAAAGACGTGACCAGTTGTACTTCTTCCATCGTCCTGGTCAACGTTGTGACTGCTGTCGCTGAAACCAACCAGCTCTCTTGAACCACCTCGCCTGTATTTTAGTCCATATGAAGCTGTTCCTCGGAGATAACGCAGGATTTGCTTCACGACTTCACCATGTGATTTGCGTGTACTCTGCATATACCTGCTAATAATTCCAACAGCAAATGCAAGGTCGGGGCGAGTGTGTACCAAATATCTTAAGCAGCCAACAAACCTTCTATAGCGAGTAGGATCAATCTCTGCTTCATCGAGAGCTTTTGACAGCTGCAGTCCGAACTCCATCGGTATCAAAGTCGAATTGCAGCTCTCTAAACCAGCTTCCAGCAAGATTCTTTTCGCATATCCTTCTTGCTTGATAGGGATCCCATCCTTCTCTTGACTCACTTCAATTCCTAGGTAATAGGTGAGCTTACCAAGCTCTGTCATCTCAAATTTTGTAGACATATCTTTCTAAAATTCGATTATGGCCGTGAGTTTATTTCCAGTGACCAATAAATCATCGACATAGACTACGACCAGGAGTAGATCTTTGTCTTTTGTTCTTCGATACACAGAAGCTTCCTTAACACATCTCTTGAATCCCATCTCTTTCAAGATCTGATCAAGCTTTGTATTCCAAGCTCTCGGAGCCTGTCTCAATCCATACAAAGCTTTTGATAGTTTGTAGACTCTGTGCTCTTCTCCTTTGATCTCAAAACCTTCAGGCTGTTCTACATACACATCCTCTTTTAACTCACCGTGTAAGAAGGCTGTCTTCACATCTAAGTGATGGATTTCCCATCCATCTGTCGCAGCTAAAGCAATCAAAAGTCGTATGGTCTCTAAGCGTGCTACTGGAGCGAATGCTTCACCAAAATCTATACCACTTTCTTGCACATATCCTTTTGCCACAAGCCTGGCTTTGTGCTTACTTATAGAGCCATCAGCATTCCTTTTAATTTTAAATACCCACTTAAGACCAATTACCTTCACTCCTCTTGGTCTATCAACAAGCTTCCATGTGTTGTTTTTGTTTATGGACTCTATTTCCTCTCTGCACGCAACTCTCCACACTTGTTGATCCTTAGCTTCCTTGTAATACCTTGGTTCGTTGTTAATTAAGAACAGAAGTGTCTCACTGTCGATTGTTGCTAACATAACATAATCTTTGAACCTCTTTGGCTTATTAGTTTGTCGAGTAGTCCTTCTTAAAGGCTGCTGTTGAATTTCTTGTGTAACTTCTTCCTCATGATCATCGGCATTTTCTTGTGATGTAACACTCTCTGTTATATCTCCCTCTGCATCCTCTGCATTGTTCTCTGTTACAACTGGTCCTTCTCCAACATCTTCGACTTCTCCCCATCGCATGTGAAACACGCCGGGTTCTCTGTTTTCACTATCTCTAACCGAACTCCACGACCATTTGTCTTTCTCACTGAACAACACATCTCGACTAACAGTAATTCTTCGAGTAGAAGGATCAAATAATCTATAAGCCTTCGATCCAGGCTCAATTCCAAGATGTAACAGAGGCTTTGACCTATCATCAAGTTTCTTGAGGAGCGTATTATCAACCTTTGCATACGCAACACAGCCAAACACCCTTAAATGCTCAATATTTGGCTTCCTACCTCGCAGACTCTCGTAAGGTGTCATATTGTTAAGTGCTTTGGTAGGCACCCTGTTTATTAAGTAAGTAGCATGTCGAACTCCTTCTCCCCAAAGATAATTTGGGACCTCCATACCTTTAAGGAGACTCCTGGTCATCTCCATTAGAGTTCTGTTCCTCCTCTCTACCACACCATTCTGTTGAGGGGTGTAAGGAGCTGTTAAATGCCTTGTGATCCCAGCAGATTCACAAAACTGATTGAATTCACCTGATGTAAATTCTCCCCCCCCCCCCTATCTGTTCTTAGAGTCTTGATTTCCCTTCCAAGATCTTTTTCTACTACATTCTTGAAACCTTTGAAGCTTCCAAAAACTTCACTCTTCTCCTTTATCAAAATAGACCACATGTACCTTGAGTAGTCATCAATAATCACAAATATGTACCTGTTATTTGCGAGTGTTGCAGGAGATATGGGACCACACAAGTCCGCATGTAGTAGTTCAAGTGGTTTAGAGGCTCGAAACTGGGTAGCTTTAGGGAAGACATGTCGAGTCTGCTTGCCAACTAAACAGGACTGACATAGTACTTTTTCATCTCTAACATCCGATAAACCATGAACCATGTTCTGTAGAAACATTGTCTTGATTGTTTTGAAACTGATGTGTCCCAATCTAGCATGCCACTTCCAGGTGTTGTCATCGAGACGAGATAGCAAGGAGATTGGTCTCCCTATCTTGAGGTTAATCTTATAGAGACGATTTGCCGAACGCATGACTCGCACCAAGAGTCTCTCGCTTGGATCGTGAACCGTAAGGTAGTCTTGTCGCATACGGACATCACAGCCTACCTCTGTTGCCTGTCCGAGGCTCAGTATATTACTCTTGAGGTCAGGGATATAGTAAATATCAGATACTAGGATCTGTTCTCCAGTCTTGCTTTCAAATAATATTGACCCTTTTCCTTTAATCTCCACACACGATCCATCACCAAATTTAACTTTTCCTTTGATGTTCTTGTTTAGTTCAAAGAAATACGATTCATGCCCGCTCATGTGGTTAGACGCTCCGTTGTCTAAATACCACATTCCTTCTTCTTTACTGTAGTTCTTAGGGATAAGTTTATCTTCATTCAAAAAAACAACTTCATGCATATACAAAGTCTGATCAGCCTTCTCTGTTTCCTCTGTTTCGACCTTATTTGCTTCCTGCAACTTTTGAAACTTCTCGGGACAAGCAGAAGCATAATGGCCAATCTTATCGCATCTAAAACAGGTTATAGACTTTTCTTTCTTCTCTTGAGTTTGGTTCTGATTTGAGTTGCAGTCAGTTCGATCTTGTCCATTATACCTTCCTCTGCCTCGTCCTCTGCCGCGACCTCTGTAGCCTCTACCGCCACGACCGCGACCTCTACCTCTGAAGTTATTAAAGTTCTGATTATAATTTGATTGTGTTTGATAATCAGAACCTGTAAACAGCAATTTTCCTTGTGTATCATCTTGTTTATCTTCTCCTTGTATTCTCTCCTCAAAAGCTTTGAGTCTTCCAACTATCTCTTGGAAGCTAGTAGTATTGAGATTTAGTACTTGTTCCAGAGAGGCAACAAGATGAATGAACTTGTTCCTTGGCACACTGTTTAATATCTTCTTTACCATCCTCGGTTCATCGATCGGCTGTCCAAGCGATGTAGCTTGTGTCGCGATTTCAGATAACTTTCCTGCAAAGCTATCAACCTTGTCTGATTCTCCCATCTTAAGCTTCTCGAAATCAGACAAGGTTGATAGCTTTGCAAGAAAGTTATCTAAAATCGCGACAAAAGCTACATCGCTTGGACAGCCGATCGATGAACCGAGGATGGTAAAGAAGATATTAAACAGTGTGCCAAGGAACAAGTTCATTCATCTTGTTGCCTCTCTGGAACAAGTACTAAATCTCAATACTACTAGCTTCCAAGAGATAGTTGGAAGACTCAAAGCTTTTGAGGAGAGAATACAAGGAGAAGATAAACAAGATGATACACAAGGAAAGTTGCTGTTTACAGGTTCTGATTATCAAACACAATCAAATTATAATCAGAACTTTAATAACTTCAGAGGTAGAGGTCGCGGTCTTGCCAAAGCCTTTGTCAATATGTCTGCCTTCTGATCAGCTCCAGGAATGTGATCAACATAGATGAGATCCCTCTCAACACATTCACGAATGAAGTGAAATCTCTTGTGAATGTGTTTACTCTTACCATGAAATACAGGGTTCCTTGCTAGAGCAATAGCAGCTTTGTTGTCGACATACAGCATGATTTGCTTGCTTCTCCAACCTGTAACTTCACTTGGGCCTTAAGCTTTCAAAGCTTATCCAACAACTCATACTTTTGCATTTTGGTCAATATCAGAGATAAGATTTCCATGTGTTTTTACTAGTTGTTAATAGCTCTGTTTCCTCCTTTATAGGCAGTGTAATGTTCTCCAAAACCAGAGACATATATAATTCTCGTTGCTTTTAATGTCTTAATATAATACACTTAATACACAATATTTTTTCAACATCTTTTTTTTTTAACAAAAACTTTTTCAACATCTTCTTATATCAAAACTTACACTTAACACATAATTAAAGATATATATATAAACAGGACAGTACTGATGGCTTCTTCTTCTACTGAGATTTTGATTTCCTCTGAAAGCCTAAATGTTTGAATCAAGATTCCAATCCGTATTGACCAGGTTCTTTTAAGTCTGATATATGTTGCAAAGATTCATTTAGCTCTTTGCAGAAACAAAACACCGATCATAGAGTAAAACATGCGAATAACTATCCATTAGCGTAAGGCACACGAATCTAACACCGATCGAGTAAACCAAGCAAATGAAAAAAAAAAAAAAAAAAAAAACCTTTTTTTTAGGCTTGACTGAGAATATTGTTGTCACCAGTACTCGTTGCAAAAACAAACAGCAGCTGCATGCAAAGTGATGAAATCGAACTCTATCATCCCTTATTACAATAATTTGCCGACTGAAAGCTTTTGATACACATTTTGGTAAACGATGTCAATCTCTGCAAATTAACTCTCAAAAATGGCCAATTCTTTTTTTTCTCTTATTTTTGAATAAGAAAGATATATAAAAGTGTTAATGCTTAATAAATATGAGATTTTTTCCACATGCATGTAAACACAAATATTTATTGTGTTCAAAACAATCATACTATTGATGTATAATGTTAAACTCTAAGTGGGTTTGAACTTTGGTGAGGTACATATACGAGATTCTAAAGCCAATCAACTCAAATAAATAAATTTTGTTTTAAGATGCATATTTTATCGATAGAGACAATCACATCTTTATTCTTATTTTAAAAAATTAAAATTACAGTGGTGGGCAATATTATATATATATGGAAAAGTTAAATACACAAATTATTAAATCAGTCCATTAGATAGGGGTTTTGATATCAACTGTTAATATTTTCCTTCTTTCATTCCTTCTTTTACCACCTCTTCTAGTAAACCGGTATTGATCGACGACACTCCTGAAAACGTATCAGATTTGAAAGAACATTCACCGGTGGAGTCATCAACACTTTTCGTTTTTGGTTGTGGAGGATGGAATATTGCCGACAGTTCATTAAATGGAGAAAGCTTCTTACCACATTCTTGTTCTTGTGTTGACAGAGTAGTATTCATTTATCTTGTTGTAATTAATGATGACAAAGTTTAATTATCGTTGGCTTGTTTACCTCATACTTTACCCTACCAGTCTAACCTATATATAATGTAACAATAAAGTAAAATTCTCTTTTTACAAGTTCTAAAAAGTTGCTATTTCACATTTCCTTTTTTGTGACATGTATTATTTTCTTTTTAATATTTTAAGTATATTTTTTCAACTGACTTTATATGACATACATTATATTATTTATATTTACATTTAAGATAAAATATAATTTGATATTATACATTATAAGTTTTTCAATTTATTCTTTAATTTATGTAGTATATTGTCCAAAATAATGATTTTCTCTTTTATTTCTTAACTTAAATAGAAATAATTAACATGATATGATTGTTACATTATTTTTCAATTTGAATATAAGATGTTCAATTTATTCTTTAATTTATGTAGCATATTGTCCAAAATAATGATTTTCTCTTTTATTTCTTAACTTTAATAGAAATAATTAACATGATATGATTATTACATTATTTTTCAACTTGATTCTAACTAAAACAAACTAAAGAATATTAAAATATATATATATATATATATATATATTTGACTATAAATATTTTGAGAGAAATAACTATAGTATATGTCTTTGAAAGAAAGATATATATATATATATATACATACTTATAATTTGGTTTGCTTGAAATTCCTATCATATATTACTAGTCATATATAGAAACTATTTCTATTTGAAAAAATAATAAATGTATTTATTTATGAACCTTCTCACATATTTTATTAAATTTCATATTCTATCACATAATTTGTAACTCTCATATTAATTTGATTAGGTTAAAATTCTTATCATATATTTATAGTTATATTAACTAAAAATTAATACTCAAAACAACTAATAAATGTATTTTTGGTGCATCTTCTTACATATTATAGTAAATTTCATATTTTCTCACATTTCTTGTAACTCTCATATTAATAATCATATCCATCTTTAAGGTACTAAATTTCATTTAATTGAAATTATTTACTTTTGTTATATGTTGACATTTTTGTAACTTCCATAATATTATTAGTATTGTAATGAATGACTAATAACAATAAGAAACATAATAAATATTAAAATATATTATTATGAATTTATTGCATTTTGTAACTCTCATATAGCTTATGTAACTTCATATAGATATAAATTGATATAAGGATTAGTGCTTTAACTACCCAATTAAATAATTAATTTATAATAGGCTTCTAACTCCAAATATTCCTATAAAAAGAAAGACACACATCTCAATAACCCTCATATCTCAAACCTCACATAAGTTTGTAAATTCTATAATTTTTTCTATTGAACTAACATTATCTTAAAGTATTTATTTATTTTCTATAATAATTAAGGGTTTTCAAACTCATATTTTAAAAGGCTCACAAGTGGCACTCATTCCTCTCCAGATTATATACATAAAAAAATATCTTAACATTTTAGCAATGTCCTTTTAGTTATTATTATTATTATATATATATATATTTCATTGATCAATCTTTTATATACTTACCATAATATTATAGTTCCTCAAATAATAATTTCCCGGTAATTAAAGAATAAATCATTAATATTATAGTTTTGGAAAAATTTATAGTTATGGTAGTTTTATTTAAAATAATATATAAAAATATGAAAATATTATAATATATATTTTCTGACAAAAATATAATATTTGGTTTACAATTTTTGTGCCAGAAGATCAAATCATTTTTCTAAATAATTTGAAGATTTTTTAAAATATGATATTTTATTTTCCTTTAATTTTAATCAAATCAAAAATAAATTCAAGATATAAAATAATATGATATTTTATTTTCCTTTTATTATAATCATAGTCACAATTTATTGTATATGTAATAATTCTTTATAATTTAATTCCCATAATATTTGCCAGAAAACAAAAACTTATTGATGTCAAAAAAAAAAAAACTAACACTCATCATTTTAATACACTTTGACGTAATAATTGGAATACAATATATGTTTTATTGGAAAACATATTTTGTAAGTAAGTATATTACTTATAAAGTAGGGGCATTCTCAAAAATACCCTTTTTTCAATTTCCTTTTTAAAAATACCCCTCTATGTTGACCATTTTTAAAACTACCCTTCTTTATGAACAAAATGACCAAATTACCCTTTCTTTAATGACAACAAGAATGTACAGTCACCAAAATCAAAAAAAAATTTCCCGCCAAAATCAAAAAATTTTCTCGTCAAAAAAAATTTCCCGCCAAAAAAAATATATTTTCCCGCCAAAATCGAAAAATTTTCCCGCCAAAAAAATGAAATTTATACCTTATAAAAACATTGTAAATCCTTTTAAACACCTTGTAAAACCTTTTAAAAGCGTTATCAAGGTGTTTAAAAACCTTTTAAAAGCGTTTACAAGGTGTTTAAAAACCTTTTAAAAGCGTTTACAAGGTGTTTAAAAACCTTTTAAAAACCTTATAAAAACATTTTAAAAGCATTTACAAGGTGTTTAAAAACCTTGTAAAAGCTTTTACAAAGTGTTTAAAAACCTTTTTAAAAACATTTTGAAAACCTTTTCAAAACCTTGTAAAAGCGTTTACGAGATATTTAAAAACCCTTTTAAGAACCTATTAAAACCTTTTAAAACTCTTTTAAAAATCTTGTAAAAGCGTTTATAAGGTGTTTATAAGGTTTTTATAAGGTTTCTTCTACCTTATAAAACCTTTTAAAAACCTTTTAAAAACCTTGTAAATTTTTTTTGGCGGGAAAATTTTTGGCGGGAAATTTTTTGTCGAAAATTTTTATCAAAATTTTTTGGACAAAAAAAATTTTGGCGGGAAATTTTTTCGAAAATTTTTTGGCGGGAAAATATGTCGGAAATTTTTTGGCGGGAAAATTTTGTTTTTCTTTTTATTAAATAAAATATTTTTTATTTAAGGGTAAAATGGTCATTAAAAATTAAAGGAGGGCAAAAATAAAAATTGCCAGAAAAGAGGGTATTTTTGAAAAGGGGTATATCAAAAGGGGTATTTTTAATAAATTCTCTATAAAGTATCATTTATCGAGATTGTATATAATTACCATAACATTGTAATTTTCAATAATTTTTCAGTAAATCAAAAATATATTTTTTTATAATTTTAAAACAAAATACAATTTTATTCTTAAATAATTTCAAGATACTAAAGAATAATGATGTTTCTTTTTACTTTAATAATCCCATATATATTAATAGAGGAACATTTTGGCAAAAAAGCTGAGGTGTCGGCATTACAGAGCTCAGGACATTCTTTCCTTTATTTGTCATCAGCTTTTAAAAATATTTACATTTGTTTATCATTTTATTTTTCCAAAAATACAATTAACACTCAAAATTAAAATTTTTATATTATCTTTCTAACTTAGTTATATCCTTTAATTATATTTCATAAAATCTTTAAAATGAATTTTAAAAACCCTTTGTTCATATGATATAATAATATAAGATTGATATCAGAATAACACTCACGGGTTAAATTTTAATTATTATACAAAATTTTTTTATAGATATATACTACACAATCAAATTTTAAATATTTCAATTATCCAGAAATATAACAAATTTTGTAAATAAAAATTACAGTAAAAACATTAAATAATTATTTTATACCGCACTATGTGCGTGTTGTTACCTAGTAATAATTATCACAGTTGAAAAAAAAAATATTATCAAAATTTATTGCATATTATTCATTAAAATGTAACTCCCATGATGTTTGAAAAAATAAAAGAAAAAACTTTCAAGATATTAATACACTTTAATGTATTAATTCCATACAATTTCTGTTTTACAAAAAATAAGAAAAAAGCACAAAAAAAAATTTATGGCATATTTATTCTTTATAATATAACCATAGAAAAAAAAAACTGAAAACCTCTCACAATCCTCCTAATTATATATTGATACCACAAATTTTTCTATAATTAACAAAAAAAAATCTTTGTCAAACATCATATTCTATCTCTCACATAAATTTTTAAATTTTGTAACAGTATAAATGTTAATTATTATTGAATGTATTTTAAAATAACTAAACACTAGGTACTAACCCGCAGAAAACCGCGGGTTGAACTCTTTTTTAATAAAAATTTGTGATAATTTATTTTATTATTATGTTATTTATAATAGTTTGTTATTAGAAATTTGGTTTGCTTATATTATACTTTTTGTATTTAAAAATGTTTATTAAAAATCTGTCAATAAAATATTTGCATGTAATGAATAAAATTGTTTAAACATTTGTCGACTAAACACAATCATTACTAACATGTAAAAAAGAGCAATTAAGTATAGCTAGTAAAAGTTATAAAAAACTTCTTTGAGAATAACATTCATTGTTATTTTCTGTGGCTTCCTTTTCTTCTATGTAATAATTTTACCCATGCATCGCGTAAGACTTTTTCTAGTTGGTAATGTATTTATGATCAAGATACTTTTGGTTTAGGAAATATATACATTACACGCTTATTATATTTTTGCCACTAAATTAATAACTTGTCTGTAAAGTTGAATGTATGTAAAACTCTTTAAATACTTTACTTTATATCATTACTAGATTAGGACCCGTCCGATGTGCGGATTTATAATTTTTAAAATAAAATTAAATTTATCAATGAATAAAAAGTAAATATTGTTAGTAAGTAAATAGATATACCGAGGCGTCCAATTTGATATTTGATGTAAAAGATGTGACTCTACAGTT
The DNA here is from genome assembly GCA_023657505.1 of Camelina hispida. Taxonomy (NCBI): domain Eukaryota; kingdom Viridiplantae; phylum Streptophyta; class Magnoliopsida; order Brassicales; family Brassicaceae; genus Camelina; species Camelina hispida. Next base: position 32,589,558 of record CP094632.1, read on the forward strand.
GAAACTATTAATCACGTTTTTATTTTGAATGTCCTCGTTCGTGTGAAGTTTGGGATTTATCTTTGACTCTGGTCTTGTCAGAGGTTTACCATATGAGTCGGTGTATATGAATTTGGATTTTGTTTTCTGGAAGGACGGCTCTCATTAGGGTGATCATAATCAACTTCTTCAATTACCATGGATTTTATGCGCAATCTGGAAGGCCATAAAAAAAAATCAAGGTTAAGAGATAGAGGCGAATGATAGAATTACTCAGACTTTGGGCGATAATTTAGCCTAGAATAGGCGCTCTCTTTTACGACAGTCATGTCAGCTCCATCTTCGTATTCAGATGTCCAGGTTTCTTCACCTCGTTGTCAGATTGATGGTTCTTGGAAAGCAACCAATGTGCATTCATGATTGGGCTGGTGGTGTTGCGTTTGTGAGGAGTAATCCTTGTTGTTGGGGGCCAAGTGTCTAAAACAGAGCCCCTCCCCCTGTATTCGGAGTTAAAAACGTTGTTGTGGGCCATTGAGCGGATACGTGTTGAAGGGATCGTTTGTCAACGTTTTGAGACTGATTGTGTTGAGTTACTCACTATTGTGCAGTCTTCTGAATATTGGTCGTCCTTCTCCAACTTGCTCGATGAGTTTAACTCGCTAGAGTCTTTCCCACTATTCTTCATCTCTTGGATCCCGCGTGCGTCAAATACGAAAGCGGATTGTCTTGCCCGTGCTTCGTGCTCTCTTATTTTTTAAGTTTCTTTTCTAAATCTTTTCTCTCCGTTTTGGGTAGCTAACCGAGAAATTTCCTTTTAATTGTTTGATTGAAAAAAAAAATAGTAAATAGATACACTTTTAGTTAAAGAAAATAAATGTAGATGAGTTCAAAGTTTTAAAATAAAATAAAAATTAACAAAGAAATTAGTTCTTTTCGTAAGTAAAAACAATATATAAAAGTAAATAGATAAACTTTTAATTATAGAAAATAGTTTTTTTTTTGCTATAATACACTAATGTATGTCCATTTACAAATCTACTATCTACATCACCACTAAAAGTGTATTTGTACACACAAATATATTTTACTGTTAAAATATATTCTTTAGTCTTTACTACTACCAACAAATTGTCTTTATAAACACATTAAAGAATATAGTATATGTCTCTTTACTTTAACATTTGTGTAGTTACAAAAACACATATGTTAATCTTACATACTCCTATCTTATATATTACAATAACAATCTTTTTGAATAAATTATTTGATTGGTGAAAAAAATATGAGACAATCTATTTTTTTATGTTTTTAATTCAAAAATACTTTTCTTTTTGTAAAGGTGAGTATTTATATTTTTTTAGAAACAGCAATTAATTGTATAATTTTCACAATCATTTTTTCTTATATAAAAAGTAATATTTTTTCTTGTAAAATGTATAACCGAAATATAATAAGCTCTTAGATGGAAGTGTTTACAAATTGTATAAGACAAATTCAATAAAAGTCCTTACCATCGTTTAAGTTGCAAAGTTGTTATTTGTGAACCCTATATTTTGGTAATCAATGTTAGATAATGAAAATTTTAAAAAATTAAAACAATATAATTTAATCGTATATATATATATATATATATGTGTAGCATTATATAAATATTGTACTTACATATTGATTTAGTTTGTCTACCCATATTTGAAGTGTAGCTAAATCCAGCTTTATATGAGGTTCATCTGCAAGTATTTTTTCCATTATAGCAATCTGATCATCACTCATTATACCCCGTTTTCTTTTGCCAGTATGGTTTTCTGATGTCTTTTAGTTTGTAACTATCTCTTTGGTGTTTATGATTTTCTATTGTACTTAAGGTTTTTATTTGATATGGAATACCACTTAGTAGATATCTTTATATAATAAGAGTTATGCTCAATTTCCTTATAGTAATAGGTAAATATTTTTTGAATTTTTTTTTTGTTTCTAGAAATGTGGACAATAATTCACGTAGAATAGTAAAAGTCATATTAATTGACATATTTAAACAAAAATACGTGGCCAATATCTAATTAAATAGGACTTACATATCTCCTACGGTTAGATATTGAAATTGTAAAATATCTCCTACGGTTAGTAAAAGATTTTGTTAGGTTTAATAAAGATTTTGTTTCTAATTCACGTAGATATTGAAATAGTAAAAATCAAATTTGTTTCTAATTCATGTAGATTAGTAAAATAGTAAAAATCAAATTTGTTTCTATATTTATTTTTGACACATGTTAACATCTTATCAATATTCTTGACACGTGTCACCATCTCGTTAATAAGAAATTTTGTCATCAAAATTTATATAATAAGATATCAAGTTGGATGTAAAAAATTTCAAACCTAACTAAAAGTTTACAAATATATCAATTATTAGAAGTTTTTCTAACCAAATTACTTAGGTTTTATTTAATTTCAAATTTACCCCCAAAAAAAAAAAGATGGAAGGGTATTCTCGTCAATACACTTTATATGTTACAGTAACATCATAAACCCTTTCTCATTCATCCATCAACCGCCGTCGTCGTTGTCTCTCTTACCGGACGTTGATTTTGTTCCCCTCCGGCGAGTTCATCAGAGTTCACCAGTAAATCATGGCCACAAGGTTTCTTTTTTCTCTCTCTCGCTCTATCTCTCAATCCTCTTATAACCTATCAGTTTTGTTAAATTAATCGTTTCTCTCTCTCTGATTGTTAGCAGCAGGAGGTTAAGAGGATTCAAGAGATGGATGAAAGCTAACGGAGTTGATTGCAGCGACGCTCTCAACCTCTTGGACGACGAAAACGATGGTGTCTCCGTGAGAGCAACCTGCGATTTGAAAGAAGGAGACGTTGTCGCCAATATCTCGAAACCTGCTTGTCTCACTATCAAAACGAGTGGAGCTCGTGAGATTATCGAATCCGCTGATTTAGATGGAAGTTTAGGTCTCTCTGTAGCACTCATGTACGAGAGAAGCTTAGGTGAAGAATCACCTTGGGCTGGTTACCTTCAGATTCTTCCTAGTCAAGAGGATTTGCCTCTAGTTTGGTCTCTTCAAGACTTGGATTCTCTCTTATCTGGAACTGAGCTTCACAAGGTTTCTTATCTTAATTTTGAAATACCATTGTTGTTTGATCATGGAATCTTGGGAATTGAGTTGAAGTTACTACTCTCATCAGTGTGAATTTTTTGTAGGCAGGTGGTGAAGGAAGATCATGTTCTTATATGTGAGGATTGGGAAGAAAACATTTTGCCACTTACCTCTTCACTGCCTCAGAATGTTGATCCTGATTCGTTTGGGATTAAAGAGTATCTTGCGGCTAAGAGTTTAATTGCTTCACGGTCTTTCCAGATTGATGATTACCATGGATCCGGGATGGTTCCTCTTGCAGATCTGTAAGTTTATACCTCACATATGTTTTTTTGAGGCCTTGTTTATGTATTAACCTAAGACACTAGTTGGAGTTGAGGCCAAGCATAGTACCATAGAAATGCTTTCCTGTATCAGTTTATCAGCTATTCAGCTTTGCATCAATTTTAACCTTTCAGAATCACAGAATGTAGACTTATAGTTAGCTACTTAGTTTATGTTTTTATTGCATCTTGTATTCCGGCCAATTCGCCTAGTTATCTGACCAACATTTGCTTATTTATGTTGTCCTGTAGAGATTTTCTCTGTGTAGACTTTAAGGGTCTCGCCATCTCGTTAGGTTCAATCACTTCGATTAGATTTAGACCGAGACTGTTCTAAGTCCTGTCAATGATTGCAGACAATCTATAGATATATATATATAGCAATTAATGTGCTGATTTTTTTTCACAGCCTGATTCATGATTGCAGCATCTGTTTTATATACTAGCAATTGTGCTTTTCCGTTTTGAGTCTTTTGCATGTGGGAAAAATGATCCTTTGAAGTTGGTTATGGTTGAACTAATTATGATTCTAGACAAAAACTTTATGATTTACTCATTGTCCACTCTTCTGAATCTTGCCTGTCTATTCCATTTACAGCTTCAATCATAAAACTGGGGCGGAAGACGTTCATTTTACTGCTGAGTCATCTCACAGTGAATCCGATACTGAAGCTGATGAATCTGACAATGGTGATGCTGTAAATAAGTCCACCGATGAAGACGAGCCTTCCAATAAAAGTTCTTCCTCGCCTGAGCAATCTTTGGAGGAAGTTCCGGGTGAAAACACAGACGACGTAGCCAACGAAGAAGAAGAAGAAGAAGAAGAAGAAGAAGAGAACTCTTCAATGTTGCAAGATGATGCATCCGGTTTAAAAATGATTATGGTGAAGGATGTTGCAGCTGGAGCTGAGGTATGCATTTGTTTTGGGTGTTTATTACTAATATAGTCGAGTCTGTTAGAATCATATCTCATTTGCATTGATGCGATAATCTCTGTGTAGGTATTCAATACATACGGTTTGATGGGTAACGCTGCGTTACTCCACAGGTACGGATTTACAGAACCTGATAATCCCTACGACATAGTAAACATAGATCTAGAATTAGTAACGGAATGGAGCACATCCTCATTCACAAGCCGGTACACTCGAGCTAGACTCGCCCTGTGGAGAAAACTAGGGTACACAGGATGCGAGAGCCAAAACTCTGAATACTTTGAGGTTTCTTCAACCGGAGAACCCCAAACCGAGCTCCTGATCCTACTCTACATACTGCTCTTACCAGACGACGCATACAATAAACTGGATCTAGCAGTATCAGCAAAAGCAAGTCTCTCAAAAGAAGGAAAAGGATCTTCATCTCCCTCTTCTCCTTACGAGATAACAATTGGGAAACACAAGTTCAAGCTTGGAGAAAGTGGAAACGATGTTCTTCTCACGGACGGTGTTTGTGAAGCTCTTCTTACTATTGTGGATAAGCGAGAGAGCTTATACGGATCATCTACTTCTTTGGAAGATGACATTGCTGGACTCAAATCTTGTTGTCTTCCTAAAGACAGGAGAATATATCACTCGCTAGTGTTGCGTGTGAGTGAGAGGAAGATTCTGAAGCAGCTCAGGAGCTACGTCCGTACAAAGGCCAATGAGTTATCCGGCGGAAAGCGCCGCAAGAAGATGGTTTCAAAATCTTAGTACAAGACCATAATTTGCATCGATGAAATTTCCTATTTTCATTTTTTGAATTTTTGTCTACTCACATTGAATCTGAGCATATTTGAATTATTCATATAAAAAAAAAAAAAAAAAATCTAGATATAGAAATTTTATAAGATGAAAAAGCGAATAATGTAACGGGGTGGTGTATATCGTGAGTATATTGAGCAATCTTCAGACGGAAGCAAAGAAAGCGTGACAAAAAGCCGGCGGGTGTCAGACAGGTAGAAACTGTAAATACGGAGAAAGCTCAAGGGTAGTTTGATAGTTCCAGACACGTGGCACGTGGGATATTATTACAGTCTTTAAGAATAATAACACAGAGACAAAGACAAGTGCTTTATTTTTATGTCTTTGTTTAACCAAGGGACTAAGCTAAGCTTTTTTTTTTTTTGTTCTTATAAACTTTTTTATTTTTATGTCTTTGTTTAACCAAGGGACTAAGCTAAGCTTTTTTTTTTTTTTTGTTCTTATAAACTTTTTTGTTTTTTTTTGTTTTACAGTCAATAACTCTCAATAGAGTGTAACGGAGAGATTCTTCTTCCTGGATAGCTCTCTTTTTTTTTTTTCTTCGTCTTTCTCCGGAATCTAATCTCATTACAGCTTCGTTAAGTTTTTCTTCGTCTTCCTTTGGATCTATGTGAATAGGTATGTAACTGATTCAGTTTTTAGCTCTTCTTAATTCAACCAAGTTATCGCATCTTGAATTCTTTGTTTTCGCTGGATTTTTATTTTCTTGTTGGATTTTTAAGATCCTTTGATCAGATTTGCTTAAAACTTCTCCGTTAAGGTTGTGCTTTTAGATATACTTTTGTGATTTTGCTCTGTTTTTATTTTTTTTTGGATTGGATTTGTTGATTTCGTTTTCGTGAAGCGTGATCTGTTTTTTCATAGATCTTGTGTTTTGGTTGATTTTGTCCGTACGAAAGACGCGTTGGTTTTATCTCTACTGTAGATCGTTTGCATTGTACTTTCTTCATTGTTTTTAGTTATCTCTTCATTGTGAGATCACGGTATGGTTCACATTTGGATATTTTTTATTTAGCTCAAATGTGGTTGATTCATAGAGGTTCTGAGTTCATGGAGTGCTTGGTCATTTTTTTTTCAATTGGTTTTGAGGATTGTAGTGATTAGTAGTAAGTAGTAAGCTTCTTTAATGTTCTAACCTGTGAATAAAAGGGGTCGGTTGTTGAGGGAAACCATTTGTTGTAAAAGTTGGTCTTTTATTTGCTGAATTATGTTATGACTTGTGGTTACATTTGGATCTTGTAGTATGGACTAAAGCTCTGAGGTAAGCTTGGAAAGTAAGGATAAGGCCAAAACCTCTTTGGTTTACCAACTTAGCAAAAAAGTTAGCAGGAGTTGGTGAACAGTTCTCCTTACCGGCTTTTGCAGGCTAAATTAACTAGTACCTGACTGACTGGAAAATTAATCTTTCAAGCTATTCAAGCACAAGGACTTTTGTTTTTGCTGGTTTTTGTAACTCTGCACAAGGAGATTGTGATAGAAGAAGAGGATGTCAAGTGTTCGAAATACCCATTGGTGTCACAGATGTCAGCGTGCTGTTTGGCTTCGAGCTCGAGATGCTGTCTGTTCATATTGTGGAGGTGGATTTGTTGAGGAAATCGATCTAGGACCGAGTAGCCCCTTTGATATGCTAAGAGCTCACAGGGATGTTGAGCGTGATTCAACCTTTGATCTCATGGAAGCTTTCTCTGCCTTTATGAGAACCCGCTTAGCTGAAAGAAGCTATGAACGAGAAATCACCGGAAGACTTGGTGGCTCTGCCGCGGGTTCTGAAAGCTTTTCAAACTTAGCTCCTTTATTGATCTTTGGTGGCCAAGCTCCCTTTAGATTGGCTGGTGGAGATAATAATAATCATTCAGTTGAAGCTTTTGTTAATGGTGCAGCACCTGGAATTGGTATCACACGTGGCACCAACGCTGGTGACTATTTCTTTGGACCTGGTCTTGAAGAACTGATCGAACAGCTTTCATCTGGCACTCATCATCGAGGCCCACCACCAGCACCAAAATCATCAATTGATGCATTGCCAACGATCAAGATCACACAGAAGCATCTCAAGTCATCAGACTCTCACTGCCCGGTTTGCAAGGACGAGTTTGAACTGAAAGCAGAAGCAAAACAGATGCCGTGTAACCATATCTATCATTCTGACTGCATTGTCCCGTGGCTGGTTCAGCATAACTCATGCCCAGTCTGCCGTAAAGAGTTACCATCAAGAGGATCTTCTTCAAGCACACAGAGTAATCAGAACAGAAACACCAGTGGAAGAGAAAACAACAGAAGAAGGAATATTTTCTCAAACCTCTGGCCATTCCGCTCGTCTAGCTCAAGCTCGGGTCAAAACCGTAGAGACACAAACAACACAGCGACTGCAGAAGAAGGGCACTATCATCATCATCACCAGCAGCAACAGCAACAACATCAACATCAGCATCAACAACAACAGTCCCATATGGGTTACAGTGGATGGCCTTTTGACTATTAAAGGTTAATCTAACTCTTTGACTCCTTTTAAGCCCCTTCTTCTGATTCACTTTGGTCTCTTTGTATCTTTCTTTTTTTTGCTTTGTCATGTTTCTTTCTCTCGTTCTCTTACTTTGTTCATTTGTTTACTGTAGATCTTCTGTTTCTTTCTGTGTTTTATGGTTTATCAACTTTGAGTTTTTTTAATTCTGGGATAGTGTGTATCTCACACACACATGTTAGCTTGTTATTGAATTTGCGCTAAATAATTTTATTATAGAGACTTCTGTATGTTTCGGCTGGCGCCAACCAACCTTCGATCGATCTGTCTTTTTTTTTTTTTTTTTTTTTTATTATTAATATAGTTCATTCTTGAATTACGTTTGATTTACTTCAACATTTCGTAAGCAAAAAAAGCTGACATACCAAGAACCTGAGAAGTATGATGTGCTAACAAAGCTTGACCGTTCTAGAATCTTTCATCTCATTTTATAAATACTAGGGGATACTCCGGGCTACGCCCGGTAAAATACCAATTAATAACTTTTTATTTAAATTAAAATTCTGTTTATAATTTATCATTAATAATTGAAAATATTTAATCAAATGTTTTATGTTTTCAAAAATATTTAAAAGTTTCCTTAAATCTTTTATTAAAAGGTGGAACTGTTGGAGTCAAGTTTTAATAAAATCAACTTTTCTTACCAACATGAGCTTTTAAAAGTTTTTTCTTAATTTCATCATACTACTTTTACATACTCAAGTTGACCAAACTTTTCAATACAATGTAATAAATCATCACCCTCTGGACCATCAGAGGTTGAAAAGAGGTAGAACCAAATACAATCAATAACTATGCTCTCCATAAAATGAAAAAATGGTTCAAATAGATTGAATAACCATGATGGACTAAAAACCTTTGTTTTAGATCGATTGAAGATTCAATAATAATAAAACAACATAAAACCAAATAAATAAGGTGAATTTGAAACATGGTAGTAACCATTTAGTCAATAAATAATGGGAGTAAATTATGCGTACCATGTAAAACATGGTACGCGCGCTAGAATATTCGAGATGTCATTGTCATGTATACATAGTCTTCACTCTTCATGGTCCTATCCCCTTGGCTACTTACTTCTTCTTTTCAAAGAAATTGCATATTATTTTTGTAAGGAACAAACTTCAGGTACCATACTTTTTGATTCACCTACACAAACGATGACTAAGTCTGATAAAGTGGATCAACCCCAAATACATCTGCAAGAAAGAATTGATATTGAAATATACTAATTCAAAGTTTATGCAAAAGAGAGAAAGGAGTTAAGCTGTATATTACCACTGCATGTTCAGAATTTATGATCCAATATTACTATTTACTATTTGAGATAGTGTTCTTGATTATATTTAAAATGCATGTTATATAGTATAATTAAAAATTGCATAATGATTATATTTCCAAGAGCCATACATGTACGAAGAGAATTGGACGGTTCGTAGTTCACAAATATTTTCGCATTCCAACAGATAAACTAATGTCTTTTTACATGTAGGATCGAGTAAGCAAGGTTCTCGTTATTCACTTTGTCAGTAAATGTTAAGCAAACAGTGAGTTTTCAGTTTCGTTTTGAGTAAGATCGTTATATGATTATAACAACTTTAGAGGGCGGTAAAGATGAAAAACCATTTAAGTGGAAGCCTACCTTGTCGACATGACATTCTCTTACTCGTTTTCCAAGCGTAGATAATTTTAATCTGCAAAGCAAGCTAATGAAATGATCAAATACAAGATCACACTGTTTCTAATAATCATGTTGCATAAGCCAATCGCCAAAGAAGATAATTTTTGTTCTTTTAATACCTGAGAATCTGAGATAGAAAGGTCCCTTCAGAGGACCTTTAATCTGAGATAGAATCCATTTAAGACAGACGTAACATCACCTAGTCCTTTCTAAACCGATAAACATGATTATGGATTAATGAATATCATAGTTGGTGTTTAGTTTACCTTTTCTACGATTGTGCTGTGATAGACAATGAGTTGATAATTTGGCCGCGACGGTTCGTTTTCCTACGCAATCTTTGAAGGCGTTCATTATTTTTGATTGCAACTTGCAAGACTTGTTGTCATGTTTTCTGAAATTTGGTAAACTTAATGCTCACTTGTGTGCAAATCAGAAATCACTCCAAAAGAATGTCATGGCTTGAACCCCACGACCTGCAAGTAAATGAATTGATGCACGAATCTCAATCAGCTTCACAAAAGGTAGGTGCCGAGAAAGATCAAACCAGATATGAAAAATACACTTACATTAATGATATAGAACTCTGAGTCTGTCATGGATACACAAATCTAACCTTTTCAATGTTATGATTGTTATCCATCCTAACAGCCTTCACCTCAGTCACTTGAGCCTTAACCTTGGCAAGTTTGCTAATCTCTTTAGGTTGGTCCACACAGTACTGCATGTGCTCCTTCATTTTAGACCTGAAGGTACAATAAAATTTGTTAAAAAGGTATCTATAGAGACTAAAAGAAGGAAGCTTTTTTGCTTCCGCATTCTGATGGTAGAGAGCAAAGTACCCAAACTCTCTGTTCAAGCTGTTGGCTTGAGCAATGGTAGCCTTACCACCACCGTATCTCTTGCTCAAATCCTCCTTAACTCTCTCTAGAGAAGCCATTGGAATCTGCATCCCAACAGATTTAACAGCAACAACACATTTGGTTTACACACAATATTAATGATAACCTTTTGTCATGTCCATGTATAAATATGAGATATCGCAACTGCAAAAAATACAAGACAGTAGCCTATAGATAATAATAATGTATAGAAGCTCAACCAAATCAGGACACCAAAAGCAAATATTTAGATAGAACATTAACCGAATTAGAACGATTTGTAATACATCTATATCCACCAATAGAGAGCGAAGCCGAAACTTAAACACAATTGTTATTCAAAGACGGAAGCTTCCGAAGGCACTATGCAGCGAGGGAAGAGAATTTCCCATTTGGATTTGGTATACTCGGTGAGAATCACCGTATCACGAGCGACGATCTAATTTTGTTGTCTCTTTGTGATAAGTTTTTTGAACATGAAAGACTATGTAAGAGAGACAAACATAGCCTACTCAGGCTTAGATCAATGCCAAGGAAGATAGAAACAGTCGTCTGAAAATTGAGGACCATTCGTATTTCGTTTGAGACAAAAGCCTAGCCGCCGTTGATCGAATTGAAGAATCGGGTTGGAGAGGTAGCGTTGAAACAAAGAGTTAGATCGGTGGGGAGATTAAGTGATTGTTTATAGTAGACTTTTAATTCAGGGGATAATTAAGCATTAGTAGATGTTTAGGAAAAATAAGAGGAAGAAGAAGAATCGTCATGTTAAGCGATAGTAATGAGATTATAGAATTTTTGGAATCGAGTTATGTCTTTGCAACGTGGCAACCTAAAAATGAGTTTTAGAAAATCTGAGTTGGGTAGCCTGAGGAGCCTCAATGACTCCCTTTTATTAGTAAGTAATATTAGATTGTGTCTTTAGTTTAAAGACGAAAGTGATAGTTAGATAACCAAATTGTGTTAGTTCAGTTACGTACCATTAAAAAAATTTGTGCGAAAGATAATAAATATTACACTTACGAAACCTATCTTTGGCCATGACGAATATGCGAACCTACGAATAGTCGATTCCGATTTATTTTATTTTTGATAATAAGAAGAGCATTAATTAGACACATAGCAATAGAAGGTAGTATGATAAATATCGTGAAATTAAAACAAGGGGGAGCTCTGAATTAATATAAATTCATGTCACCGACGAAGAGAGGGAGGGGGAGCTTTAAAAAGACCCACAAGATTTCTGCCGTAGACGGAAAGTGACAAAAGTGTTTGACCTATAAGTTTTTTTTTGAGAAAATTATCATTTATGCCATATACAGTATCAAACTTTTTTGATTATGCCACTTACTAAAAACCCTTATCCCGCCTGCCACAACCCTCTATTTAAATGATTCTTATACCCTCTTTATTTTGTAATCTAAATTTTTTTTTTTATGGAGAGTTATCTAAAATAGAGAAATAATTAAAGAATTAAATCTCCCATCGCTAAACAAAAACACACAAACCTAGATTCGATCGCAGACTGTTCATCTTCCTCCAACACAAGATCATCTTCTTCCATCTCAATCGCTTTCTACATGGCGACAAATCTCCATCTCTTTCGTTTCGCCGGCCGCATGTAATGGACCATCAACCTACTATTCATAAATACTTCATTCAAAAAATTCTGCTTCCATGTCTTTCGTCTGATCTGCCTACCTCCACCAGCGATGACCAACGAGTGTTGTCTACTTCCAGAGTATATGCCGACGCTAGGTATGATAGACAACTATTTTGCTATTTTAGGTTTTCTGATTTCGGTGTTTAAAGTATTTTGCTCTCATCTTCGACTCTAAGTTTTGCGACCCCAAACACACGCATGGTGAATCTCCGAAGGACCGGATCCAACACCCAACCAGGTTTGTCCACTGAAAACTTGTCCTTAAACCTATTTACTGGACTAGATATACTTTCGCTGGCGGACAAAATTTGTCCTTTGATTTACTTATCCTATAGCAAACTTGTTTTGCTTCGGTAGAAAGATTCAACGGCCAAACATGAATTTGTCCTAACATAATTTTGTTTCTTACAATATTTTGTCATTGATGTTTTTAGTGACAAGATCTGCTTCGTGGACCACAATTTTTAGTTGATAGACTTGAGGATGTCATACTTGCCCATACTCCAACTAGGTAAATCCTGATGCTTTCACAATGGAAACTAAGCTTACTTTTTTTGTCCATCATGGCACTTTCTAGTAACATTGTTGTTGTTCATCATTATACAGCTATGAAGACGCCTAGTTTGACATTGATGAACTCCCGTAGGACAACAATATGACTGACCAAAGAAGGTATCTCTATGGACTTGTTTTTATCTTGTTGGCCAATTGTATTTTCATTTGTGGACCTGAGTATGCTTACCTTTTGTCTATCTAACATTGTTGTCTATTAAATTTCGATGGACCAATTTTCAGTTTAAAACATTAAGTCCATCACACTAACATTTTGTTGTCTATCACACAGTCTAAAGATTGTTCGACTAATATTAGTGAAGTCCCGGAGGACAAAAATGTTATTGCACAAAGAAGGTATGTCTTGACGGACAAGTTTATCTTTGTTTAGTCCACTACATTTTTAGTCCATCATACGCTTACTTTTTGTCTATCCTTGATGGACCAATTTTCAGTTTAACACATTAAGTCCATCACACTAACATTTTGTTGTCTATCGCACATGTCTAAAGATGTTCGACTAACATTGGTGAAGCCCCGGAGGACAACAATGTTATTGCACAAAGAAGGTATGTCTTTACGACAAGTCTATCTTTGTTTAGTCATAACATCGTACGCTGTCTTTTTGTCTATCGATATCCTTGATGGACCAATTTTCAGTTTAAAACATTAAGTCCATCACACTAACATTTTGTTGTCTATCACACAGGTCTAAAGATGTTCTGACTAACATTGGTGAAGTCCCGGAGGACAAAAATGTTATTGCACAAAGAAGGTATGTCTTGACGGACAAGTTTATCTTTGTTTAGTCCACTATATTTTTGGTCCATCGTACGCTTACTTTTTGTCTATCCTTGATGGACCAATTTTCAGTTAACACATTAAGTCCATCACACTAACATTTTGTTGTCTATCGCACAGGTCTAAAGATGTTCGACTAACATTGGTGAAGCCCGGAGGACAACAATGTTATTGCACAAAGAAGGTATGTCTTTACGACAAGTCTATCTTTGTTTAGTCAGTACATTGTACGCTTACTTTTTGTCTATCCTTGATGGACCAATTTTCAGTTTAAAACATTAAGTCCATCACACTAAATATTTTGTTGTCTATCACACAGGTCTAAAGATGTTCGACTAACATTGGTGAAGTCCCGGAGGACAACAATGTTATTGCACAAAGAAGGTATGTCTTCACAGACAAGTCTATCTTTGTTTAATCCACTACATTTCTGGTCCATCGTATGCTTACTTTTTGTCTATGCAACTATTTAGTCTATTAAGTTCCCAATTTTTGTTTTAAAACTATAAGTCCATCAAACTCACATATGTTTTGTCCATCGCCGAGGACAACAATGTTACTGCACAAAGAAGGTATGTCTCTATGGACCAGTTTTGATCATTGTTAAGTCCACTGTATTTTCATTTCTACCCCACAATAGGTTTACTTCTTGTCTATCTGACCATGTTGTCTATTGAGTTTCTAATGGACCATTTTTGTTTTAAAACTTTAAGTCCATCGAACTCACATGTGTGTTGTCCATCGCACATGTCAAAATTTGTTCAGCATGACATTGGTGAACTAGTGGAGGACAACAATGTTACTGCATAAACAAGGTACTTCTCTATGGACTAGTTTTATCATTGTTTAGTCCAATTCATTTTTATTTATGGAACATAGTATGCTTACTTTTTGTCTATTGAGCCATGTTGTCTATTATTAAGTTTTATAAGGACCAAATTTTATTTTCAAACAATAAGTCCATCGTCTGTTGTCCATCGCAGAGATCCGAAAATATTCAGCGTGACATTGGTCAACTCTGAGGTCAACAATGTTACTGCACCAAAGAACTCCACCGACTTCATTTCTTTTTTTCCAGATGTGTTTAGGTTTAATGCTGAACAATGACAATTACTCTAATATAGCTTAATTAAAGAGGAAAAAATCCTGCATTAATGCCCCTTTGGCATACGTACCAAACAATCACATCATCAACATTTTTGTTTGTTTCAAATCACACGCCCAAAGTCAATATATATATATATATATATATATATATATTTTCTCATTTCTTTAGTTTAAAGGGTAATATAGTCTTTTGTTCTTGTGGCATATAAATAGAAAATGGCATAATGGAAAAGACAACAATGAAACTGGCATTTCTGAAAACTTTTATTATGAAAATGGCATTTCTCACCAAATTCCCTTTTTTTTTTGTTTTTTTGTCTCTTGTTCCGTGATACAAGTTTCACAACTACTTGTCTTCTCAACAAGTTACTCTCACAATTCTACATCACCATAAATTGTCTCTCTTAAATAAATACCTTGATAAAGTGTATTTGTTTTCTTGTTAGACATAATAGTAAGAGTAGTATTTGATTACGTTTTCTTAATTAAAACACTCAAAATAGTTCCTGGAAGGGGTCGGATCCCCTCCAGGGTCTGGGTTGGTGGCTCTGTAATGGTGAGGACTCGACGCTTCTTCTGGGTGCTCGAAGTCTTCGCCGGGGCCCGTCCCCATTACATGCGGAGTTACAAGCCCTGATGTGGGCTATGGAATCGCTGCGGGCGGCTGGGAATGATTGTCAGACCTTCGAGACGGATTGTGCAGAATTAATAGCGATGGTGCAGTTACCTGAGGATTGGCCGGCCTTCTCAAACTTGCTGGATGATTTCTCCTTGCTCCGGTCTACCTTCCCCGACTTCTCTCTAAATAGGATTTCCCGTGATGTCAACGTCAGAGCAGATTGCCTTGCCCGGTCCTCAAGATCTTTACTTTTTGAAACTTCTTTTGTAAACTCTTTTCCTCCTGTTTGGGCTACCAATCGTGGAGTGATTTTCTAGTTATTTAATGTTTGGTTGAAAAAAAAAAAAAAAAAAAAACACTCAAAATAGTTGGTTTACATTAGTTTGCTTTCATGATAAATGTGATGTTGAGTAGAATCTTTTTTATAATTAGCTACACATTGAATCATTTTCACAAACCCTTTTCCTAATGACTAAAAACATAAAAGATATCGCCTGAGATCATATATGTGTTGCATGCTTTTTGCACAACAAATTGAACTAGAACATGATTTTTAATACTGTATTAGAAAGTCCATCTAATCCCCTTTATAATAAAACAGAAGTACACAACATTATTTTGGTAGACTTTATAATTTGAATAAATGGTTACAAATAGGTTATACATAGATTATAAATTATTAATCCATATATTAATTGTAACAAATAAAACCTTAATTGTAACAGAAAATTTTAATTCATGGATATTCCAAACTTTATTTTCGGAAGATCATGTATATGGTTCCAAATATCTAGAATCATAATATTACCAATTTATTTTTCACAGATTTTATTCATAAACCACATCAATGAAAAAAATTATTAAAGGCATAAAAATATATTCTCAATTATAAAAAAGGAATCAAATCTCGCTAATTTAACAAGATTAATCGTGATCTTCGGAATCATGTTCATAAATTAAAAATTAAACTTTAATGCTAGATTAAGACCGTGCTAAAGCACGGGTTGAAATTTCGTTAATTTATATTATAATTTTAGAATAAAATATAATTTCTATGATTGATTTTAAAAGTTTTTAATGTCATAATCTAGCATTAATCATGATCTTCAGAATTATATATTATAATATAAATAAAAGAAATTTCAATCCGTACTCTAGCACGGGCCTAATCTAGTTATCAATAAGATAATAACCAATAGTTAGCCCGTAAATGTATCCACCCATCAATCTTATTTTTTTAATTTTATTTTATTATTTTCTTGCCTAAAAAAATAATAATATAGAAATAAAAATTCGAAATTCAAACTGACACGAGCTCACACACCCAGTAGTGCAACTGCTCTGTACATATAAATTACTAAACAAATCTTTTTTATATGTAGAAACAAAAGAAGATAAAGCAAAGCAGCACAAACAAATACATATTTTTACTCTTCCCTTCCCCCACGAAAAAAAAAAAAGAAAAAAAGGAGGAGCCTTATTGTCATATTTGCAGAGAAAGCTACTTCACTCCTTTCTCTTCCCTTCGTCTCTCCGTCTCCCCCTCATCCCTACATTTTTGTTTCCCTTCCCACTTGAAACCGTTTCTGTTGCTTGCTTTTCGAGCATCTTCGAATTTCTTCTTCTGATTTTTTTTAACCTATATTCTGGGGCCTGGGGGGGAAGATAATAGCCTTTGCCCCCTTTTGATGGCTGCGGCAGAATCTGGAACCGATCGGAACAGCTTTGCTTTTGGATTTGGAGTTTTCCCGTGAATGAATCTGTCTGTTTCTCTGCTGTCTATGTATTATTGTTATGGGGAAGAATACTGACGAAGAGCAGAATCTTCCTGTGAGCGACGGAGCTGCTAGTACGGCTAGGAATAATAACGGAGGAGGAAGAAGAAATAGTCGTTGTTGCTGCTGCGTTCGGATCTCTAGATACTTTAGTCTCAGATGCGTTTTGATTCTTGCTTTCTCCGCTGCTGTGTTTCTCTCCGCCTTGTTTTGGTTACCTCCATTCCTCGGTTTAGCAGATCGAGGTGATCTAGATCTCGATCCACGGTTTAAAGGTAATTTAATCCTCGATTACTCTATTCATGATTCCGTCGAGGCTCACTCAAATCTGGCTTTATGTGATTTGTGGTTCAGATCTAGGGTTTCTGATTCGTTGTGGTTGGTTTTTTAAAAAAATTTCTGGAATTCACATGGGGTAGCGCACAAACTAATTGAATGAGCTGTCACAAAGCTTAGAATAATAAACCTCTGCTTAATTTTTTAAATTGATTTGCTTTCAATTCTTTGAGGAAGATGATGTAGGACTTTCAATTGACTTGGACTTAGAAACTGCTATTTTAAGCCTTTTTCTTTATATATGAATTCTCATGTAAAAAACCTGTGGATTTCAATTTGGATATCTTTTTTTCCTTATTGATTCAAGACTACCTGGAAGGTAACGTTTCTAAATATGTTTCGGAATGTTTGTATTCAACTTTAGCTTGCTTTAGCATGAAATTGTATTTCTCTGCAATGATCTGTTTTCTATTTATGTTTAGTATGTTCACCAATATCTTTTTTTGTCTCCATTTCTAGTTTTGTTACTATACATAATATTCTCTCAAAGCTAGTTGGTAGAATCAATTTAGAAACTTGGACTAGTTGGTGCATAGTTTTGTAAGTGCAAACACATTCTGTCAAGTGATTCTGATTTAGTTACCTATATCTTGTGTCATCTTATCTCTACGTTTCATGATGGAGAAATAATATCGCCTTTTGGTGTTTGTTTCTTTTTTAGATCACCGAATAGTGGCGAGTTTTGATGTTGGACAACCAGTTTCGTTCATGGAAGACAATTTGTTGCAGCTTGCGAACGATATCACCGATGAAATAAGCTTTCCCATGACCAAAGTAACTACTCACCATCTTTATCTCACTTTGCTTGGATTTCATAATTTCCATGTTTGATCATTCTGTAACTTCTGTTTATTTTCTTGAGCCAGGTTGTGGTATTAGCACTTGAACGCTTGGGCGATCTTAACAGAACAATGGTTATTTTTGCCATTGATCCCGAGAAGGAGCATTCTAAGATACCTGCTGAAATTGAGAGTCTGATCAAGGCAGCTTTTGAAACTCTTGTTCAAAAGCAGTTGTCTTTCCGCTTGACTGAATCCTTGTTTGGGGAACCATTCTTTTTCGAAGTGCTAAAATTCCCTGGAGGTATCACTGTGATCCCTCCCCAGCCTATATTCCCCCTGCAGAAGGCGCAACTTCTCTTCAACTTCACATTGAACTTTTCGATTTACCAAATTCAAACAAACTTTGAGGAACTCACTAGCCAGCTGAAGAAGGGTATTAATCTGGCTCCCTATGAGGTATGACAGTTCTAATTTACAAGATCAAGATCTGTCTTATTGCTAATGAATTGGAAATCTTAATATCCTCTCCTGTTGAATTGCAGAACTTGTACATAACTTTGTCAAATTCCAGAGGTTCAACAGTAGCGCCGCCTACAATAGTTCATTCCTCTGTTCTGCTCACATTTGGTTCTTCTTCGAGGTTGAAGCAACTTGCTCAAACAATCACTGGCTCCCATTCCAAAAATCTCGGCCTAAACCACACCGTATTTGGTAAAGTTAAGCAAGTCCGTCTTTCCTCGATCTTACCACACTCAACCGCCACATCATCATCCCCTTCCCCTTCTCCTCAGCCTGAAACCCACGAACACCACCACCATCATCCTCATCCCCATCATCATCATCACCACCATCATGAACTTGCTCCAGAACCTTCACCA
The DNA here is from genome assembly GCA_023657505.1 of Camelina hispida. Lineage (NCBI taxonomy): Eukaryota > Viridiplantae > Streptophyta > Magnoliopsida > Brassicales > Brassicaceae > Camelina > Camelina hispida. The sequence continues at coordinate 32,608,298 of CP094632.1, forward strand.
TCACCTCTGACTAAAGGCCTTGCACCTGCATCAGCACCAACCAAACACAAACACTCACCTTTACCCCCGACAAAGCCGCCTTGCCCTTATGAGCAGAGGAGACCAAAAGGACACAATGCTCTGAACCATCATATTGCACCACCAACGCCTGCACCACACCGGTCTCAGCCACACCCACCAGCACCAAACCCTACACCGCCACGTCATCATGTCATCCCAGTATCCAGTCCACTTCCCCACGTTGTATTTACTCATATCCCACCTCCATCAAAAAGCAGCCCAGAATCAGAACCAACCAGAGAACAAACTCCCTCACCTGCTCCAACTCCATGTAAGTCCTTTCTCTGTTCTCAATATCTGCATCCATGGATTTGTTGTTGATTCCATTCAACTAAAAACATCTCAAAATCTGAAACAGCTTCGGCGAGCATTGGTCCAACCTTCAAAAAGGCATCATTGAAGCTCCTTGTAGTAGTAGCCGTTGTAATCATCTGTCTGTAAAACAAAAAAAAACAAGAAAAAAACCGCCGGAAGAAGCTGCTTTTAACGATCAAGCTGTAAAAAGTAGCAGCAGTTCAGAAAAGCACAACTCCTCCGGTCACAACATCAATCAAGGTAATTGTATAAAGGTACACAAGGGAAAAAAAAAATGTATGTATGAAAAATGAAGAGAGGTTTTTTGTAAAAGAGAGATGTTGAGGTTTGCAACACAAAAGTGTGTCTTGCACCTTACATCTGAGAAGAAAAATAACATAATATATAAAAAAAAACATTTCTGCTTTTAATTTGTATATAAAGTAATCTTGTTTCATGAAGAAGCATATTATATGTCCACAAGACTTTTTTTTGCCTTTTCTTGTTCCTATCCAACATAGAATCTCCAAGTTTCTATTGAGATAAGACTCGTCGTAGCTTGGAAGGATTCTTTAGTTCTCTTTAGAGCATCATCCAATTAACGTCTTTTATGAGTGCAGATTCTGCTAAAACTGAATCTTCTATGATTGACAAACAACAGTTGCATTATTTAGTAACAAAACAGAGTTTTGTCTATTACTGGCAAATTTCATTATGGTTTTCTCTCCTACGAAAGCGGGAAATTTCAGAATCGTAGATAAGAAGAACAAACATTTATAGCAATTTAGGAGGAAAGAGGATCAAAGATAGAGAAAAAAAAAACCTAAATTTGTAATAAAAAAGAATAAGGAGAAGGAAGTATCTGGGAAGGGGAGTCCCAGAAAAAAAAAAAAATCCGGTTCCGGTGACGGTATCGGTTCTCTGACGCTCCCCTTTTTGTTCAATCTTTCATGGTTCTTTCCCTGGATGCCTCCTTCACTTCACTTTTATTCAGGGTACGTTTAAATTCTTCTTCTTTTTAAACTATTTGTGGTAAATTCATATTAACTCGGTAATCATATATTCATATCAAAGATTTTTCCAGATTTAATGACTTGTTTGTCAAGCAATTGCTCTTGATTCTTTTAGGGCTCTCTTAATAATAGTGTTATCTGAATGTAAACGAAAATTTTGCTTTGGACATGCAGAAATTTGCGGCGATTTACTATTGGAGGAGTTAGGGATTAATTATAAGGTCTCCCCTCCCATTCGTAGACTTACATACATATTTTGAACAACAGTTTCTTATGTGAGCCCTAAAAGTTGCAGGTGCTAATGGATTCAAAGAACACCATCTTATCACTCTGTATCAATCCGGTTTGCTTGTTGTCCTTGCGGTGATTTGTCTTTTAAATGATTGACGAATTCATAGAAGAGTTGCCACCATTAATTCTGAGCCAATAAAAGGTATTGGCATGAACTGTATGGCCGTGGCTCTCGGTCCACTGACCGAACGGTACCCGCAGTTTAGCCGATCTTCACAAAGATGCAGACTCCAATCTTTAACCAACCTCGACTTTAACTTTCTTGATTTCAACACTGAACAAACCAGTCTCTCACACTCCTTGGACCACCGAAGCATTTCTACTCCATGCTTCTCCATATCCGGTAATAATCTAGATGGATCTGCTGCTGCTCCGCGCGTTGAGATTCTCGGAGGTCAAAGAGTCCCCTCTATACGCGCCCTTGTAGCTGAGGTTACCATAGCCATGGTCTCTGGAGCTCAGCCTTTGCTTTTACCAAGTGGTTTAGGAGGTGCTTATCTCTTGGAAACCGAAAATGGTCATAGCATTGCAGTTGCAAAGCCAGTTGATGAAGAGCCCTTAGCTTTCAACAATCCTAAAGGAGGATCTGGCGGTTTGATGCTCGGACAACTAGGTGTGAAACGGTCAATCCGTGTTGGTGAAACAGGAATCCGGGAACTGGCTGCTTACCTTTTAGACCATCAAGGCTTTTCCGGGGTTCCACCAACGGCATTGGTCAGAATCTCGCATGTTCCGTTCCATGTCAGTGATAGTGATCAGGACGCCTATAAAGTTGCATCTTTGCAACGATTTGTGGGTCATGATTTTGATGCAGGAGAGCTTGGACCAGGAAGCTTTACGGTTGCATCGGTCCATAGGATTGGTATACTTGATGTGAGAGTCTTGAACCTTGACAGACACGCTGGAAACATGTTAGTGAGAAAGCTACAAGACCAAGATGAGAGTACTTGTTGTAACAGAGTTGGTGCTGCAGAGCTCGTGCCTATAGATCATGGTCTTTGCCTACCTGAACGCGTTGAAGATCCTTATTTCGAATGGCTTAACTGGCCTCAAGCTTCGGTTCCATTCACCGACACTGAGCTTCAGTATATATCAAGTTTAGACCCTTTTAAAGACGCAGAGCTTTTGAGAACCGAGCTAGGCTCTATACAGGAGTCTTCCTTGCGGGTTCTTATCGTCTGCACAATATTCTTGAAACAAGCTGCTGCTGCAGGGCTTTGCCTTGCAGAGATAGGCGAGAAGATGACTCGGGACATCTGCAGAGGGGAAGAGAGTTCTAGTGTGTTGGAGAATCTTTGCAACAAAGCAAAAGAAAGCGTGGGTTGTGGAACTGACGATGATGATGATTATACTAGTGAATGCAATGAAGTAGAATCAGAGCTTGAGTGTGGTATTTTTCAGTTTGACGATGAAGTTGAGTACAATGAGCTTCCAGATATGTTACATGTGCCTTTATTCACAAGAGTTCCATCCATTGCTGCAAATCTATCTGCTCTCATGCGGTGTCCACCAAACCAGTGGATTACTACGTATGATAAAGTGGCCAATATTGCAAATGACACTAACAGAGAAGAGGACAGGAGAGATAGGAGTATCGTGAGGAGCAAGAGCCACCCGGTCTGTGTGAATCATGACGAGAAAGAAGGTGTTTATTTTGGAGACATGAGTGTAGATGAATGGGAGATGTTCTTGCATAGTTTCCAGATGCTTTTGCCTGAAGCACTTGAAGGCTCAACAAGCAAAGGACCAAAGCCAAGATTTGTATCTTCCTGCAAATTCTGAAAAAACAATATTCTACAAAAATAGAGAGATGAAACCTCGCAAGATTATAAGATACACAGATAGAAGCAAATGGAAAAAATGAGACGAGCAAGCTAAGGCCGTCCAATCAGAGCCGTGCTTACCCTTGGGCAAGAAGGGCAAATGCCCCAAGCCACCAAAAAAATACTAAAATTTTAGGCCACATTTTATAGAAAAAAGTAAGCTTATATTTAGTTAACTTAATATAATGTGTTTTTAATAATGGAAACTTTTCATTAGAAATTGTATATTTTAAAAAATACTTTAAGTTTTATTGAGATTTTCTTATCTTGAAAATAAATTTCTTACTAATATATAGCAACATAAGTAAAAAACAGTATTTAAACAAAGAATTATTAAAAATAGTACATGTGGATAATTACTATAGAACATTGTGATTTTAAAAAATGATTTTAATTTTAATTTTCATGGTTTTGTTATTAACATTTTATTTTTATTTAATATTAAAATAATTTACTAAATATACAAAATTCAAAAAAAAAAATCGCCCTAGGCCTCCATAAGTGTGAGCACGGCACTGCGTCCAATCCACAATAACTTGTTAGCTTCTTCTGTCTGGTTTCTTTATTTGTATCACTATATATATATATTGCTAAAACACTAAGGTCTAAGTAGCATAAATAGCTACAAGAGAAAGATTAATGTAACTGAAGTACTGATCTCAATTCTCAAGTGATTTATGTAAGTTCTTGTTGAAAGCTAGTAAAATACATAATTTGGACTGAACGTGTCGTTTGACTCTCTCAAACCAGTACAGCGTGTCGTTTTGTTTCCGGCCGGCTAAAGGAAAAATAAACATCGTGCCGCTTCACTATACCATACGAAAATAACATGTGTTACCCGTTCCTTTTATGTCATGTGACCTAAAAGGTCAACGGAAAGATCGATCGAGCCTTTTCGAGGAGTGCGAGTGCCGAGTGTGCGACAATGGAAAGATCATGATAAACGAGAAGTGCTTCTATACGTTTGTTCAGATCAGTGTTACAGCTCTATCTGTCATATGTGAATTCGAACCCTACTTGTCCAGACATATCATTGGAGAAAACAAAAGAGCTTATAAAGATAAAAGCCCAACTTTATTCCAGTTGAATACTATTAGCCTAAAATTTGATATAAATAAAAACAACAAATCATTTGTATCATCGTTAATCTACTAATATAAGCCTTAGTTTGGATTTATTTTTAAATCCCCAGTCATGTTTTTCCATTAATGAAATCAAGATATTGAAGATGCTAAAATTAAACCGGAACACAAAGATACCATATTTGTGTGCTTTTCTCGAGTGAATCTTGTTTCTTGTGACCTTTAACCTTGGGAATAAATGTCTCAGTGACATGCCTTGTCATGAGGTTGAGACAAATACGTCCCATGTGATAAACTTCTAGACAACATCCGTTTTGTTTCAGCGGACCATGGTTATACATTTCTGCTGTGACATACATCGCGCACCTTGAAGATATCTTAGCCATACATTTGTTAACTAAGTGGTCTGATTCAGGAGGCTGAGCCAAACCGGTAGTTGCAGATGTCAACGCAGCCATGGAGATGATTGTGAAGAAGGCTGCAGCCATGGATTTGGTGACGGTAGTTGTGTTGATGGCCATGATGTATTGTATTGTATTGTGAATTGTTCAATTGCTTCTTCTTTCTAAATTCCGGGGATTTATACTATAGGAAAGATAGTTGTCACATTTTTGAGAATTTATTGGTAAAAAGTATGTTTCCTTAACATTAATTGTGTATGTGATTAATGAGGCGTTTAGTCGCACTTATGAGTTTGATTTGTAAATTTTTCAGTTAATTTCAAATTGTAGCAAGAAGTAACACATTGAATTACAGTGGACTATCTACAAAACCCATCATGTGACGGTTTCTTAATGCCTTGGCGAAGGTGTTTTGTGAATAAAATTATTGTAAAAAATTTACAGTCCAATAAATATTGGATTTTATTATTTTGATCTTACTACATAAGTCAGAGCAGATATGATTCTGAGTTTTTTCACAAAGGATACAAAAATGCGCATTGTCAGACTATATTACAATTTACAAAGGTTAAATTGATTAGCGGATATTTGGTCAATGGTCAAAGTGATTTGGAACAGTTATTTTAATAATAATTACCCTTATAATGAAGATTTATAGAACAAAAACTAAAAAAACAACAAGAAAAAGTTGGAGCAATGATATAGAACAAAGAAAAAGTTGCTCCTCTATCTAAAAAATAAAAGAAAAAGAGACTTCAAAAGATCTAATTAAGCTCGTGAACATGTTTTTTTACACACGAGGCTACGAGAAGCCCACCGCCACCTTAGTTTTCCCAGGAGATTGCATTTCAACGTCTACTACTTCCTCATCGATTCTTGGCATCATCGAGAGAACCTTGAGTTCACAGCCGTTACAACACTTGACAGTTTCTAGAAACTTCTCCTCAGTGTTCTCTTCTTCATCACCTTCCCTTCCCCATAGGACCGCGCAAACTCCCACCAATAAAATCGTCATTCCAAGAACCCTAAAATTTTAAAGTTGAATAAAAAAACAACAAATGGTTAGTTTAGAAACATGATGATCAGTCGGAAGACTCAGAACCATATGACCTAATTGGGTCTAAATCGAGAGGGTGACTTACCCGCCGAGGTATAAATTCTGGCCGAGGATGAGGAAGCCAATGATGGATCCGATGATGACAACAAGAGGGTTAAAAGCAGTGACAAAGACAACGCTCTTTTGCATCGTCATCATTCCTTGAACGTAGTATGCTATGCTAGATGATATTATGCCCTATAACAAAAGTATATATAATCAACTACACGCCACATTATAGTTTTATACTATATGATTAACACATATTATATTAATTATATAATCAGGACAGGACGAACCGCATAAACAGAGGCGAGAAGGTTCATGTCAAAGCCAATGTTCCATGCAGAAAGGTTTGGCTCCATCACAAACGTTAAGGCTGTGGACTGTAACGTGCCCATGAAACACACCATCGTCGATAATGAAAGGTGAGATGAGTATTTCTTCAACGTAGCCGCCTATAGAAATAATGAAAAATTGTCCTAATTCGTTAGAAAATTGCCTTTTTTAGATATATCAGTGAGGTAAAAAAACAAGATGTAACTAATCGAAAATATTTTCTTATAACAAAGAGACTTTAATTTAGACATTTTTTCCTTTTCAATTTATGTATGTGTCATCCGTCACAAGAGATCTAATTAAGTACCTGAAGAACAAAATAGGAAGCCCAAGAAAACGAGGCGATGAGGAGGAAGACGGTGGCTTTGAGGTAGTCATCACCGGCCGGCAACGAAATATCTCCGGTGAGGTGAGATCGGAGATTGTTGAACAGAGGAGTTTTGAACAAAATCATCAACATGGCTCCAACCACTATCACTAATGTCCCCACCACTTTTGCTTGGAATCTTACTTTTCTTATCTCCACCTTCTCCATCCTTTTTTGTTATTTCACCAAAATAATTAAATCACACATCATCATCAACGTGCCATATTATATAAATTAACCTATTAATGTATTTAGCGACTATTATATATAACTAATTATAAAATTTATGCTTTTAAATTTAGGTACCTGAAAATTATGGAAATGATAAAGGTCAAAGCAGGCACGATATTGGTGACGGCGCCGGCAAAAGTTGGTGAAGTAAGTTTGAGACCGGCGTAGTATAAGTTCTGATCAATCAAAGGCCTGTTGTAATAGCCACAAATTAATATGCGCACATATATTTTAAGCTAATGTTTTTGAAAAAGTAAACCAAAGTTTAAGAAGACTAACCCAAGAAGAGCTAGAACAAAAATCTGCATGAATATTGGAAATGTCATCTTCGGCCTCACTTTTCTACAAAACCCAAATAATCATAATTTAAATGTTTGTATCCGGTGAGAACTTTCTACATTTATATATATAGTGTATATGTTACCTCTCGGAGAGAAGAGCAAAAGGTGCCATAACAGCCGTGGCAAAGGCGTTACGATAAGCCACAAGGACGTAATGGCTCATGCCACGGTCGAGCACAACCTTCGTCACGAGGTTCATCCCGGCGTATCCGAATTGAAGACATACCATAGCAAAGTATGGCTTGGCTGATTCAGACATCTTTAACCCCATATCAAAAAAAGTTTCTCTCTTTACACACAAAGCCTTTTTTTATATAAGAGAAAGGAATTACGAACGGAGAAGGAAACAACCACTTGTGCTTGTGGAGGTTTGTGCTCTTCCTACGAACAAATTGGTGAGAGGTTCTCTGTATTTATATAGAGCATCTCATATTCGGATGAGTACGAATGCACTTTTGTTTTTTTTCTTTCTAATAAGAATTAATTAGTTATTTCTTTCCTTTTCTTTTTAATGACGTTGGCATTTATTATTCCGTTAAAATTCTCTTCATTTTCTTTTCTTCTTTTTTCTTTCGGCTTTGCACCTAATTAGATCAAATATGGACCATGTGGTCATGTGGATAAATAACAATAATTTACCATACTACTAATTTATAGTAATTAGTAATTAAGTGCGTATAACATTTTTAATTTTTGACATACGGTTCATTGAAATATACATATATACATAATACATGATCAAAAGTGAACTAAACCGATGAAAATGGGAAGAAAAAAATACATATATACGTAAATGATCAGTGAACACACAATCAATCTCCTTCCCAAATTCTATCATATTAATAACTGTGACGGATTAGAAAGAAAAAAACACGAAACACAAACACACAACACAAGTGGACGGAGTGAATTACAAGTGGCAGCAGAAATAAAGTGGGACCTAGGCTTACGTTGTTTGTGGAACCCGCATATGAAATAATGTTGCAAAAGTAGCTAATTTAGGAGAGTGGATTTTGGTGTTTTTGTGGGAGCAGTAACCATATCCATATGGATGTTTTATACTAATTATATTGAGGTGTCCTGTAAAATATTTATGCTGATGCAATATACAGAAACATTTAAAAAAAAAAGTGTACTTATGGCGAAAAATAATCTCTAAATTTGTGTTTTTTTTTCTCTTAATAATCACAACTTAATTATCATTAGAGTTCTTAGTCCATTTGCTTTAGATTAACAACTTATGAAAACCTAAATTTAGAACTAGGAATAGATGTTTATATTATGCATATGTGTGTATATGGATATTAGACATATAATGAGTGTATGTTAGTGTGAAGATATTAATCTTCACCAAACCTGTTATAAACTTTGGTTCACAATCTATACTATTAATTAAAAATACACTCTTTTATTACAAAATAGAAGATAATTTGATGAAACTGTGTATTGAATAAAAAGATCAGAGCAAATCTCAGTGATTAATTTATTAATGATATGTTTTTATTTATATAATGGGGGGTGATTCGTTAATGTTGCAAGCGCTTCATTATTTTTGTAAAAAAGGTTAAACAAATATCAAGTTGGGCATGATCCATTACCTTCACTAGAATATGCATTAACATCACTTTATGTGAGACCATATTGGATACTTGACAAAGTTAGGGATGATTTTTGCGGAACTCATCTCCTCAAATCATTTTTGATTTACCAGTAAATATTTATATAAGAATCAATCTAGACGCCATCCATGCATGGTAAAATTATTTATTTATGATTTGCATTAATCTACGTAACTGATTAAAATGCTTTGATATGATATCGATTCGAATATATTCTCTGGCTTAAGATTTTGGATTTTATGCTTCCAAATTCATATAGATCACATGCATAAATTCATAAACTATATATTAAGTGACACACGGGATGAGCTGACCCATGGGAATAAAACATGGGTATTTATGTTATGAAGATGCTAAATCCTCGATTATAAAATTAGGATAATAGATTTGATTAATAGAAAAATTAGATAAACAAGAAGGACAAAGTGGGATGAAGAATGTGGGTGCGATTTTTGGTAACAAAGAGAAATGGAAACAAAGAGGCAAACAAATCCAAATGGGCATCTAATCATATTCCAGCATTTGCAAATTTATCTCTACCCACTCACATTTTTTGGACTATTTTTTTTTTTTTTTTTTTCAATTTAAACGACCTCGTGGTTGAAATTATCACGTATAAGCTCACTCTCTACCTCATTCATCAATTATAGTACTTCATTTCTAATAAGTATATTTTATCATTGACTTTTTAGCATTTTACTTCTTTTGTTTTTTGAACATATATTTTACTTTAATTTCAATATTTTCAACTCTTAATTGAGTATACTAGCTTGTTTAGCAAGGATGTCCGCCACATGGTTGAAATTTGAAAACAATCGAAGAGAAATGAGATACCCACATCTCCCATTATTCTCCTGTTACTGGTTTGCGTTCTCCTATTTCATAATATATTCTGTAGAACACATCATTTATGTTAATACGATATTCCCGTGTCAAAGTTCTATAAAGGCTTGCAAAAGAGAAAACAAAAAGATATGATAGGAATAAATGAAGAGAAACATAAAATAAAGTTTAGATTCCACCGGCCAAAGTTTTGGAGTGCGTAAGTGAAGAGAAGACGCTATAAATTTATGGGATTATGGAAAGCGAGATGGGCCTCTTTATTGCTTCTGCAACTCCAACTCTCTTTTGTTTGTCTCTTCCTCCGTTAAAAGATATTAACAGTCGTAGAAATGATTCATTCAAGTAAATTAGGTTCACAAATGTTGGGACGTTTCACGTTACGTAATTATTTCTTGATTCGAAATTATACATGTACTGCATGGATAAATTATATGAGAGCACTAAAACTAATTTGTTCCATATACCTCCACATAATCATGGCAACGTATAGCGCATTTGCATGCTAATTTATTTTAGTATATATTATATAAGATGTGAATATGAGCTGTTTTAGTATGATTTAACTTATATAAGCTTTGTATTCGTTCTGGTTGTCCAAAAAAAAAGCTTTGTATTCGTTCTAAGTAAGAATTTTTCAGTTTACCTATTCCATTGGTTTCTGTTAGATCGTTTGTTGAACATCCACAAACCAAAGTGAAATTAACTAAGACGATCCAATTTTGTTTGGTTGTTTTTGTTGGATATCCGAATAAACCAATACGAAAGCTACCGATCCTGTATTTTCAGGGAATTGTTCAACTATCGTAACACTAATCATTGATATGATTTGATGGTCAAAGATTAAGCTCAAACACGAGATTATTTCTAACTTTACTTAACATATATATAAATTATTTTCACTAAAAATAGAAAGCAAAAAAGAAACAAGTATGTTAATTCGTTTTACAAAAGTGTTCAAAAAGAAAACTGCTTTTATAAATAATGAAGTTTGACTGATACAAACTAATACAATGCACGTAGAATCGTAGATCAATCATAGATAACATATTCATAAGCATTTATAATTTTATATCATCAAAAGTTTTGGTTTCTCTACTTTTCTTTTCAAGCAAAGTAACGACGGTGCACCCTTCTTTTCTCGTCGTCTTTGCTCTTTCCCGTGACGAAAAAAACACTCTTCTTATTTCCTCTCTCATTTTTTTTTCTTTTTGTAGTTGGTAATAAGACATATAACAACTTCTTTAATTTTTTAAAATTGTGTAACGTTTCCGTAGCAAACACATTCCCATATTATGGAAAAAGGTGTATGTTCACGCGCTTTTTCTCCATGATCTTTTCATAATATAATAGTATTAATCTTTTGAAAGGAAAGGAATCGTAGATATGTCGGATCTTTGATATTTGTTTGTATCCATGACAAGTTCTAGTATACTATCTCATCTCCCATACATTTATATCTCTACTTTTGATAATCGGATATTCAGAAAACATATATGTCTAGTGGCAAAACATTTTTGTACCTGGTACCACCGGGTTTTAAAACAAACATAAGAAACTTAAGTCTCAAACTCGATAGATCAAAGATAGTAATTCTCTTTACAGATGATAAGTTATGAGATATGGTCCATGGATCGTCGTCAACTTTACTTCTGATGTTAGTTGGAATTATCTACATATGAATCTAATGAAAATATCTAATGGATGTGTTAAGATATTGACATGTAACGTAAAGGTTATGAGATGATTGAATAGAAAGATTCATATGCGTGTGTCAAGAAAACACTTGATCATGATCAAAAGCAAAAAAAAAAATCTACAATTCTTCGTAAACGAATGTATTATGGAAACCAATATTAGTCCATTTCGTGGCTGTACGTACGTAACATCAATCTCTTTACTACTGCAGCTGATCGATCAAAAAGAAAAAGAGCTCACAAGGAAATTATATAAAGCTAAAGTTTTTGGTCAAAGAATCCTTTTGAAAAAAAAAAAACATATATATCTGAGAATAGGATAAACATCTATGACTCTTTTGTAAGTGCACAATAATTTTTTGACAAAAAAAATGTCCAATAATTTGGGCAACTTTGTCCTCTTTATCTTTCAAATAATTGAACTGATCGTATATCTTATGGTACAGTAGAGTTATAAAAGAGATGAATGAAAGGCAAGTTAAGTCAGAATCAAATTATTGTAGCCAGATTTAATTTTTGTAGCCACATCTCCACCGTCCAGTCAAAAAGCCTCTCCCACATCTTCGTTATTGGTAAAACTATAGAGACTAGATTTTTAATCTGAGTTAATATGAGTTATGCCATAATTAAGTAACACTAACACGTTACACGTATACGATCTTTATTATGGTCTTAATCCCAAAACGACATCAGTTTTATGGCATAAAAGAACAAAAAGTTTGAATGGGCTTATGTGTAAAAGTCTTTCTTTGATTGGGTCTATCAGTTAATGGACTTGTAACCCAATAAACCGGATATTTTGGGCCCTAAAGAAACCCACAATAGTTCGTTCAAATTAATTGGTTCGGTTCACTTTTGGTTTAGAGCGTACCGGAACACCAACCACCGCCGAAGATAAAAAAAAAGTGAAAAAGGCAACTCATAGAAGAAAACAAATAAAAAAAAACAATGGAGCTCATCATCTTCATCTTCTTCCTCTGTTTCCCTATCTTCATCTGCTTCCTCATATTCTTCTTCTTCTCCAAGAATTCTTCTTCAGAACTCGGTTTCAAGTCGTATCCTCTCGTCGGAAGCTTACCTGGTCTAGTGAATAACCGTCACCGTTTCCTCGACTGGACGGTAGAGACTCTGTCCCGATGCCCAACCCAGACGGCCATTTTCCGGCGGCCAGGGAAGCTTCAATTCGTCATGACGGCGAATCCAGCTAACGTCGAGTACATGCTCAAGACCAAATTCGATAGTTTCCCTAAAGGCGAGCGGTTCATCTCTATCCTTGAGGATTTTCTCGGCCGCGGGATTTTTAACTCCGACGGTGAGATGTGGTTGAAACAGAGGAAGACGGCGAGCTCTGAATTTACTACTAAGTCTCTCCGTGATTTCGTTATGAACAACGTCACCGTCGAAATCATTACTAGGTTTAATTAATAAACTCAAATTTTTATCAGTTTCTGTTTCGATTTTTTCTCATCATCTTCATCTCAGGCTTGTTCCGGTGTTAGAAGAAGCTGCGACCCCGGGAAATTGATAGATCTTCAAGACATATTAGAGAGATTCGCGTTTGATAACATCTGTAAATTAGCCTTCAACGTTGATACAGCTTGTCTCGGAGACGACGGAGCCAACGGTGTCAGTTTCATGCGTGCCTTTGAAACGGCGACGGAGATCATCTCGAAACGGTTTCAGTCTGTGGTTTCGTATTCATGGAAGATCAAGAAGATGCTCAACATCGGATCAGAGAGAGTTTTAAGAGAATCAATCGCGACCGTTCATAAATTCGCAGACGAGATCGTGCGTCAGAGGATTGATCAAGGGAGAAGTACAAGTGACGATTTGCTTTCTAGATTTATCAGCGACGAGGAGATGAATTCTCCGGAGATGCTTCGTGACATTGTCATAAGCTTCATCCTTGCGGGACGTGACACCACTTCCTCTGCTTTGAGCTGGTTCTTTTGGTTACTCTCTACGCATCCAGAGGTGGAACATAAGATTCTACGAGAGCTAAACTCGATTCGAGAGCGAACAGGGAAGCGAACCGGAGAAGTTTACGGGTTTGAAGATCTTAAACTGATGACTTATTTGCACGCGGCGTTAACCGAGTCTCTAAGATTGTATCCGCCAGTGCCGGTGGATACAGTGAGTTGTGCTGAGGACAATGTGTTGCCTGATGGGACATTCGTAGGGAAAGATTGGGGGATATCCTATAACTCGTTTGTGATGGGGAGGATGGAGAGTATTTGGGGGAAAGATTGCGATCGGTTTGATCCCGAGAGGTGGATTGATGAAACAACGGGTGGTTTTAGAAGTGAGAGTCCTTACAAGTTTCCTGCGTTTCACGCGGGACCAAGGACGTGTTTAGGGAAAGAGATGGCTTATATTCAGATGAAATCGATAGTCGCTGCGGTTTTAGAGAGGTTTGTGGTTGAGATTCCGGGGAAGAAGGATCGTCCTGAGATTCTGTTGTCGGTGACACTTAGGATCAGAGGAGGTTTGTTTGCGAGTGTACAAGAGAGGTCTTGAGTTGCTTGTTGCAGAAGCAATCTTTTGGTTTGGTCTACTCGAATCTTTATACTGTCCATATTTTACTGTAAACAAACACGTTTTTTTTAGTGGATTATCGAAATACAATCTTGGGCATGACGTAGGAGAAGTGTGTGATCACTATGGACTATGGTTGCATTTGAACTCGTTTAAAGCTCGGTCTCATTTACACTAACTTACCATCTTAGACCTTTCAAAAAGCATCCGATGTATTCATGTATAGATATTGGCTACATAATTGGTCTGTCTTTGGCTCTGTTCTCTCAGATATTGGCATAACGGATCCAAGACTTTTGGCAATCAGTATTATAGCCAAACAATCATAATTTTGGTTAACCGACACAGAGGACCATCATAACACTTGGAAGAATCAATTACCATTGATTCTCTACCAAAAAAAAATAAAAAAAAATCAATGGTAATTAATTTTGCTAAAAGCAAAGACATCTCCAAATCTCCAATGTTATAAGTGTGTTAAGGTCTATCATCTATGGATAAGACTAGTTGTGATTGGAATAAGATGAAATACAATGTCATTATCTATTAAGATAATGATTTCATCTAAGAACATTCTTTCTTAATTCTTACTAAAAGAAATTATAATTGTGGAAAACATATTATTTTGACCCAATCCAAATAATAAGATATAAAACTCAACCAGAAACTAAATAGTAGCAAAAAATCAACAAGTGCAGATTTTTTAAAATTAACCACACCAGAGAGACTTATCTGCTTAGAAACTAAACCGTTCTATTTTTAGGACTGGTAACAAATCTTTGTGGACCAATTTTTTTGTTTTCACAAGAACAGATTGCAACTCACAAAATCATTTATATAATTCTAACATTTATGAATTATAATGAGTGAACCGAAAATTCAGATTTGTCAAGACGAAATCACTGATGAATTTGTTGAGTGATTGATTACACTAGTCTTTCTCAAATCAGCGATCCCACCGGGCCGGACCGGTCCGGTCATATACCGATTTAAACCGTAAATTACAATTCCTGGCTTTTGGATAGTGAAAAAAAACAAAACACTGAAGAATAGAACCCAAAGCAAACAACTCAAGAGAAGAGAGCATCTATCTATCATTCTTTCTCCTTCATTGGACCGGACTTTGGATACGTCTTCTTCTTCTTCTTACCTTCGCTGTCTCTGTCTCAAATCAGATTAATTACCAAAATTATACAATTTGTTGAGTTTCCGTCCACTCTCAATTGAAGCTCTCGCAGCCTCTTCATTCTTCTCTCTAATTGGTTAGATCTTCAGCCTCTTCATTTCTATGCGTTATGGATCATGCTTGATGATCATCATATCATTACCTTGATTAATTCCTTGTAGGGTTTCGTCTCTTCATTCTATATATTGAACTTTCTAATCTGGCGAAAAATGCAGAAAAAGTTCTCATTTTTCGAGATAGGGTTTTTAGATTTCGTTGATTTGCGGATCCTATTTCGTGACATTGTTGATTTTGTTATATATATTTATTAGGGTTACCAGTCTGTGTGTCTAAAGTTCCCATTTTTGGTTATTTTTCACATGTTTGTGTTGTGCTCATGTTTCGGACTTTGTGTTTTTTTACTCCTTCCTCTTATGGCTTATTGGTATCTTCAAAGATGATTTCTTTTTTCTTTTCCAGTTTTGACTCATCCCTTCCTCTCCTTGATTTGATTGTTTTCATTGAGTTGTCCTCTGATTACTCTCGTTGATAAATGCTTGTCTGTCAGAATGATGGAGGCCAAACCAAAAAGGAGGATTGTTACAGAGAATGGAGATACAGGGGAAGATTTAGTTCTTGCTACACTGATTGGTAACGGTGATGATGTCGGTCCTCTTGTTAGGCATGCTTTCGAAATGGGACGGCCTGAGCCTCTTGTTCATCAGCTCAAAAATGTGGCGAAGAAGAAAGAAGCTGAAATTGAGGATCTTTGCAAGACCCATTATGAAGAATTCATTGTTGCTGTTGATGAGCTACGTGGTGTGTTGGTTGACGCTGAAGAGCTTAAGAGTGACCTTGCTAGTGACAATTTCCGTTTGCAAGAGGTTGGTAGTGCCTTACTGGTTAAGCTTGAGGAGCTTCTTGAGTCTTATGCAATCAAGAAGAATGTTACTGAAGCTATTAAAATGTCGAAGATCTGTGTTCAAGCACTGGAGCTGTGTGTTAAATGTAACGGTTTCATATCTGAAGGCCAGTTTTACCATGCCTTGAAAACCATGGATTTGATTGAGAAGAGCTACCTGAAGCTTATCCCACTCAAAGTTCTGAAGTTGGTAATAGAGAGAAGGATCCCTGTGATAAAGTCACACATTGAGAAAAAAGTGTGCAGCCAATTTAATGAATGGCTTGTTCACATTAGGAGTTCCTCCAAAAATATTGGACAGACTGCTATTGGTCTCACTGCTTCAGCTCGCCAGAGGGAAGAAGAAATTTTGGAACGTCAGAGGAGAGCAGAGGAACAAAACACTGGGGGTTTGGGAGAATTGGCATACACTCTAGATGTTGAAGACTCGGAACAAGATTCTGTTTTAAAGTTTGATCTGACACCTCTGTATCGAGCTTATCACATCCACACTATTCTTGGAGTCCCCGAACGATTCCGTGACTATTACTATGAGAATAGGCTACTACAGCTCAAGTCAGATCTGCAGATCTCTTATGCACAGCCATTTGTGGAATCATACCAAACATTTCTAGCTCAGATTGCAGGGTATTTTATTGTGGAGGATAGGGTGATTAGGACAGCTGGAGATTTCTTGTTGGCTGATCAAGTTGAGACAATGTGGGAAACAGCCATTTCCAAAATTGTAGCGATATTGGACAACCAGTTTGCCAGAATGGATTCGCCTACTCATCTGCTTTTGGTGAAAGATTATGTAACTCTCCTTGGTACAACCCTTAGACAGTACGGTTATGAAGTTGGTCCAGTTCTTGATGCCCTTGACAAGAGCCGAGATAAATATCACGAGCTTCTTCTTGAAGAATGCCGAAGGCAAATCGTGACTGCTATCACAGAGGACAGTTATCAGCAGATGGTGATCAAGAAAGAAGCTGACTATGAAAACAATGTATTGTCGTTTAATCTTCAGACCTCAGACATTATGCCGGCTTTCACTTACATTGCACCCTTCTCTTCTATGGTGCCTGATGTTTGCCGCATCATCAGGTCATACATAAAAGGATCTGTGGATTACCTGTCCTATGGAGTGAACACTAATTTCTTCAGTGTTCTGAGGAAGTACCTCGACAAAATCTTGATTGACGTATTGAAC
Organism: Camelina hispida; assembly: GCA_023657505.1. NCBI lineage: Eukaryota > Viridiplantae > Streptophyta > Magnoliopsida > Brassicales > Brassicaceae > Camelina > Camelina hispida. Next base: position 32,625,603 of record CP094632.1, read on the forward strand.
GAAGTTATCCTCGAGACGATCAACAACAATTCGATCGGTGTATCTCAGGCTATGCAGATTGCTGCGAACATATCTTTCCTCGAAAAGGCTAGTGACTATTTTATCCGGCATGCAGCTCAACTTTGTGGAATCCCAAGCAGATCAGTTGAGAAGCCTCAAGCTAGTTTAGCTGCAAAGGTTGTCCTGAAAACATCAAGAGATGAAGCCTATCTTGCTTTGTTGAATGTGGTTAACACCAAGTTGGACGAGTTCATGAAGCTCACAGAAAACGTAAACTGGATTACAGAGGAGATGCCACAAGGGCCGCACGAGTACATAAACGAGGTTGTTATATACCTCGAGACTGTGATGTCAACGGCACAACAGATCCTCCCAATGGATGCTTTATACAAAGTTGGAGTTGGGGCTGTCGAGCATATCTCAAACTCCATCGTCTCTACATTCCTCAGTGATAGCATCAAGAGATTCAATGCTAATGCAGTCTCTGCCATTAACCATGACCTGAGAGTGATAGAAAACTTTGCTGATGAGAGATATCACTCAAGTGGGTTAAACGAGATTTACAAAGAAGGAAGCTTTAGGAGCTATCTGGTTGAAGCTAGGCAGCTGATAAACCTGTTGTCGAGTAGCCAACCAGAGAACTTCATGAACCCAGTGATTAGAGAGAGGAACTACAACACTTTGGATTACAAGAAAGTGGCTACAATCTGCGATAAGTTTAAGGATTCTCCAGACGGGATATTTGGAAGCTTGGCAAATAGAAACACTAAGCTGACAGCTAAAAAGAAATCCATGGACATGCTCAAGAAGAGACTCAAGGAGTTTAACTGATTCTCTATGAACAACCCTAGTAGGTCCTGACCTCCCGACTCACATCATCATCATCATTTAGCTTTTACTGTTCCCTAAATTTGATTCTTCTGTTTAACCTCTGATCTTGTTTTTTGTATTTCTTCTTTTCTCTGTTTCTGTGATCCAATTTTATTAATCAATTTCAGTTTTGGCCTAATCCAGAAATAATCTTCTTTATAGGTCAGAATCTTGTGTTAAATGGATTTATAAAAAGCTTATAGCTTTAGATTCTAATTTGACAAAAGTTGCAAACACAAAGGCATGGATGTCATAGGAAAGTTGTGTGGACCGAAGACTCCTTTTCGTCTTCCAAATTTGCCTTATCCAAATGACACCAAAAACATTCATCAAAAGCTTTCTCAACCTCTCAAAACAATAAAAAACCAAACTTAAGCTTTTGTATTCCCGTCCGACAAGAATGGCGACCGCGTCTTTAGTTACGACATCTAAAATCTTCTCTTCCTCTACCAAATGTCCAGCTTTGAATAAAGCAAGGACCGGCGTAGTCGTTGCATCATCGCAACAACAACAACAACAACCAAGAAGGAGAGAGCTGCTGCTGAAATCGGCGGCGGCTATCCCGGCGATTTTACAGTTGAAGGAAGCTCCGATATCGGAGGCGCGTGAGGTGGATGTCGGATCGTTCTTACCTCCGTCTCCGTCTGATCCTAACTTCGTCCTCTTTAAAGCCAAACCTTCTGATACTCCTGCTCTCCGCGCAGGTGATGCCTAATCTCATTCATCTTGTTCTGCATTGTCCGTTTACTTAATGACTCTTTGATTATCAATCTGGCTTATTCACAGCATTACCGTTTGGTTCTGTTTTTGTTTCCACTTCCTTGTGCTTTAGAGTATCGTGGATTGGTTTTTTGTTTAGCTTTTAAATTAATGATGTTTGAAATCTAGTCTGGTTGCAGGAAATGTTCAGCCCTATCAGTTTGTTTTACCGCCGAATTGGAAACAGTTGAGAATAGCCAACATTTTGTCAGGTAACTACTGCCAACCGAAATGCGCAGAGCCATGGATCGAAGTGAAGTTTGAGAACGAGAAGCAAGGCAAAGTTCAAGTTGTAGCATCTCCTTTGATCCGATTAACCAACAAACCAAATGCAACCATTGAAGATCTTGGTGAGCCAGAGAAAGTGATTGCTTCTCTTGGTCCCTTTGTCACTGGAAACTCTTATGACTCTGATGAACTTTTGAACACTTCTATCGAAAAGATTGGTGATCAAACGGTAATGACACTACAAGTGGCTTGCTTCTCTGACTGATCAATCATTGATGAAAGTTTCTGATTATTGTTTTGTTTATGTCTTCTTGTGTGACAGTACTATAAGTATGTGTTGGAGACGCCATTTGCGCTCACGGGAAGTCACAATCTTGCAAAAGCGACAGCAAAGGGAAACACGGTAGTGTTGTTTGTTGTGAGTGCTACTGAAAAGCAATGGCAGAGCTCACAGAAGACTCTTCAAGCCATTCTTGATTCTTTTCAGCTGTAAATCCTGAGTTATTGTTGAGACTCTGGACTCAATAAACCAAAGAGCAAACGGTATGTGTGAATTGAGTGGTCTGTGTGTGTAGTAGTACAATTAACTCGGATTCTTTTCTACTGTAAGTTCAAGCTATGACTCGGTATTACATAGTTTTTTTACTATTTGTTTTGCTTCGTGATCAAGAGATATCTCAGTGATATTTTGCTCAGCATGTCTCTACTCTTAACTGTCAAACATTAGACAATGAATAGGCCTGATGTGTAACTTTCTCGGGTTATAAAAGGTCAAAAGATTACAGGGTTAGGATTTCTATATCTAATTCAAAAAAAACTAACAACGGTACAAGATGTTACTTAGATTCTGACACATAGCGTGGAAACTCCCTTCTTTTATGGTTTCTGCATACAGAGGAAGTCAAGTGGTCACGAGATGATGGACTTCAGGTTGTGGAAGGACGCATGAGTATGTTACATACTTCACACCATCCACAAGCAAGACTATAAAAACTTGGGACAGTGGATTTGTTCCTCCCATCATCTCATCAATGTCTCCATCACCGCCTTCTTTGGGATCAACAAGGACAGATACAACCATTGACGGGGAAGGCTTGGTGTCCCGGAAGTTCTCGTTGCTTGAGCTGTTATGATCTTTGGTGAGATTAAAATCAGATACTGGAAGACCACCACGGAGGATTCTTCTGTTCTTTTTCCCCTTGTGTATAACAGTGTTGTTCTCAGACTGTCGAATAGGTGGAGCAGCAGGAATGATGGCGCCTGAGGTTGTGGAGATATCAAACTGAAACACATCGGTGCACATCCCCGAACTGAACATTGGTCCTATCAGTGGATATATTCAAGACAAACAGGTGTTAGTATATGCAAATGCAAACGTTTCAGTCCACTATTCTAGCTATAAGACTGCTCTTTATGTCTCAAGGGGAGAATCAGTAACAATGGAAACTTGTGAATACCTGCAACACCTTCACGAAACCATTGCTGCATTTTAACATTGGCTCTTGTTGATTTGAGTTGGTCTTTAGAAGCATCATCAGAGCCAGAAGATGACGGCGCTTTCCGCTTTTCGCTATAGATGTGCTCAGACATATCCCCTGTCCTTGTCGAGTCAGGTAAAGGCAATGCATGAAAAATACCTTTATTAGTAGTTTCTTCATCGCTTTTCCCTCCTTCGTTCTTTGTTTCAGAAGCCATGGCTTTCTCGCTCGCCAAAACAGAATGAATTATCAAATTTCCATCGATCTTCACAAGCTTTTCATTCCTCGGAACAAATAGAGATGCAACTAGAGGTTCAGTACTATTTCCACGAGTCCCCGAGTTCTCTGGTGCAGCAGAACCGTTTCTTCCCTTTTCTTGATCAGAATCTCTCCCACAATGTGCTCTATTACTAGTAACATTTAAAACCCTTCCTCTAGACTGATCATAAACCCCTTCAGTAACGTAGTTAGACGTATACTCTCCATAGCTAACGTTCACCATAGGAGCCAATGAACCAAACAAAAATAGACAAAACAGAAGACCAACAACACTAAAACTAGCAACCTTCTTGAACTTCTTCACCTTATAAGCCAAAGATTGTTGTGGTTTCAACCTAGGAATAGGAAGCAAAGTGGCCACTTGAGAACCTTGCGGTTTAACCATATAAACAGGACACTGCATCCATGGATAAGGCACTGGATAATGCATTCCAGGCCGTGGAAGAAGTGACATTCCGGAGCCCACCTGGTGCCTCAAAGTGACATTCTCAGCCATGAAATAAGACATCTTACTGTTCAAATCAGTAATAGTGGAATGCATATTCTTAACTTTATCTTCTAGCTCCTCAACGTAATGTCTCTTCCTCTGTCTCGAAAGGTGAGCACTCTCACGGTTTCTAATGAGTCTCACGTTCCTCTTCTTCTCATCATCTTCTACAAAACCATCTTGATCCAATCTCCTGTACTTATAGTTCCTCAATTCTTCTTCGATCGTATCTTTTTCTTCAACCTCTTTTTTCCTCTTCGTCGTAATTGATTTGTCCTCCTCCACCTCAAGTTTCTGATCGGAGTGATTTGTCCGACTGATCAAGCTTTGTAGAGTAACAGAGCAATCAGAATCCTTAGGCGATTCTCGATCGTAGCAGCTTAGAGTAGATATCAACACGCCATTAGTATCCTTATCCGAATCTTCGTTAACAGAATCGACTGAAATTTCCGACGTCGGCGTAAAATCACCGGACATTTCTCCATCAAGAGGGACGACGAAGAAGGATTCGTTCTCAGAAGGAAAGTAAAGGTCGTCGACACTATCTTCTAAAGTTAACAACTCGAATTCTCCGTCTCCGTCGTCGTCGATGAAAAACCTAAGATCGGAGATTGAGTTCCCAAGTAGAGGAGCTTGATCGGAGCTAGAATTGCAGAAATTATCAGAGGGAGGAGGAGAGATAGTGATGGAGATGGAATCGAATTCGGAAGAGAAACTGAGATAAGTGTCAGGAGTGTCCTCCAAAACTGGTTCCGCCATTGTTGGAAAGCTTTTTAAGGTTTTAGTCTTTTTTAGAGTTACTAAAATGAGCGAAGAAGAAGAAGAAGGAATTGTTAAGGTTTATTATAAAAGAGCCAAGGACGCGCGTGTGTTTCACTGTAGATCTGATTCATTCATTGAATAGGAGGAGAGTGTAAAACACGTGCCTTGTAAGGAGCGTGGGGAGAGCTTTGGATTGCAGCACGTTGACTGCATTATATGCATTAACTTGGAGTAATGGCAGGGGTTTATATGCTCTTTTTGGATTTAATTATATGTACATGTCTCTCTGACTCTTTCTACCCCAAAAATAAATAAAAAATAGAATTCTATGTTTAGATTTGGATCTTGGAAAAAAAAAATTATATTCAAACTTTCCAACTTTGTGTTGTTTTGGAGTCTCTTTGACGTCACGCTGATGCAGAACCAAGTGTGTGAGCTTTCACGTGTGAGTTGCAACTTGAGGGAGAGCAAATTAGAAGTGGACGCGTGGCAGTTTGTGATTGAACGATCAAAATTGGCCGTTAGAGCATATATGAGCAAGTGTTAGCTCAATTTCAATCTTATCAGAAATCATTTGTGTGAAAAACTTGTAAACAACAAAATATCTTGCTGGGTTTCTCTCATTCTGAGAGCTGGCGTCTTGATTCCGTGTTTGTTAAGAACATCGAATCTATTGTTTGAGAATTTTATCAATTGAATCGGAAGTTTATTGCATCAAAGGTATCAGAGCCAGGTTGATTCTCGGAAATCATGGGAGTAGAAACGAGAGCGAATGTGGAGAAGAAGAATCCGGTGAAGGGAGATCCCGATCGCGATGCGTTGGATGAGAAGGTTTCGCGATTAGAGCTTCTTCAACTGGAAGAGCGTTTGGAAGAGCGTCATCGTGAGATGATGCAACATCTGTCAGATATGCACAAAGAGATGCGTCTCGCAACCAAGGGAAAAGCAGCGGAGATTCAAAGCACTCCAGATCGAGGGTATCAAGTTCTTCAGCGTCTTTGGAGGTTTGATCTGGTTCTGGGGAATCGTATAGAACGACGCGACCTGAAGTGGTAAGATCTGAAGCTCAAAATTATTATCAAGGTGTGACAAGGTTGGGTCGAATTGATTTTCCTAGATTTGATGGAAGTAGGATCAAAGAATGGTTGTTTAAGGCTGAGGAATTTTTTGGTGTTGATTTCACGCCAAATAATATGAAAGTTAAGACTGCTGCGATACATTTTGAAGGTCATGCAGCAGCTTGGCACCATTCGTTTGTTCAATCGGGAATTGGTTTGGAAGTTTTACAAGATTGGGAAGGTTATGTGCAATTATTGTTAGAAACGTTTGAAGATGTATGTGATGAACCCTTAGCGGAACTTAAGCAGTTGCAAGAAACTGATGGTATAGTGGATTATCACCAAAAATTTGTGTTGATTAAGCTTAGGGTGAATCTTCCTGAAGCTTACTTGGTTAGTCTGTTTTTGGCGGGGTTGCGGTTGGATACTCAAATGCACATAAGGATGTTTCAACCTCAAACAATTCGTCACTGTTTGCTCTTAGGCAGGTTGTATGAAAAAGCTCACCCAAAGAAAGCTCTTACAACAACTTGGTCTCCTAAGTCTAGCAATACTGGTTCGACTAACAAGTTTACAAAAGAGAATGAAGTGAAGTCTGATCACCAATGGGGAAAAGGTTCTGTAAAGTCAGTTAATCCAACTCCAAAGAAGCTATCTCAGCAGGAAATGAGTGAGAGGAGAGCTAAGGGGTTATGTTATCTGTGTGATGAGAAGTATACCCCGGAACATTACCAGGTGCATAAGAAGACACAACTTTTTAGTTTGGATGTGGGAGATGAATTTGTAGATGCAGAAGATGTTTGGTGGGAGGAATGTGAGTCTGATCCTCGAGTTATGCCTCGAATATCAGTAAATGCTATTTCTGGTATCTCTGATCACGAGACGATGCGAGTGAAGGCAACCTACGATAAAAAAGTCTTATTCATCTTGATTGACTCTGGATCAACTCATAACTTTGTTGATTCGAAAGTGGCAGCTAAGTTGGGTTGTAAAGTGGAGAAGGCTGGATTGTCTTGTGTTTCAGTGGCTGATGGTAGAAGGTTGGCGATTGATGGTAAAGTGAAAGATTTCACATGGAAATTAAGGGATGTCACTTTTCAATCGGATGTGTTACTAATTCCTTTATAAGGAATTGATATGGTACTTGGGGTTCAATGGCTTAAAACACTTGGTCCAATTACGTGGGAGTTTGAGGAATTGGAGATGGGATTCAAATATAAGGGACACAGAGTGTTATTGCATGGAATTAAGTCTGGTTCTGTAAGGGATGTGAAGGCACAAAAATTGCAGAAGGTACAGAATGATCAAGCTCAATTTGCAGTGTTATGTGTGCAGAAAAGGCAGGAAGAACAGAGTGGAACAATTTGCACTCTGAACACTATAACAGGAGAAGTGAAGATTGATGAATCTTTAGGTCAGTTGGTGGAAGGGTTCCCTGACCTTTTTGTTGAACCGAAGGAGTTGCCACCGTTCAGAGAACAACATGATCACAAAATCAAATTGTTAGAGGGATCTAATCCGGTGAATCAGAGGCCTTACCGTTATGCGATTCATCAGAAGAATGAGATTGATAAAATTGTTGAAGAAATGTTATCTGGTGGTACTATACAGGTTAGTTCTAGTCCCTATGCCTCTCCAGTGGTATTAGTAAAGAAGAAAGATGGTTCTTGGAGGCTTTGTGTTGACTATAGGGAACTAAATGGCATGACAGTAAAGGATCGCTTTCCAATACCCTTGATAGAAGATCTTATGGATGAATTGGGAGGTTCGATGATTTATTCCAAGATTGATCTTCGTGCAGGCTATCATCAGGTGCGAATGGATCCTAATGACATTCACAAGACTGCATTCAAGACTCATAGTGGTCATTATGAATATATAGTAATGCCATTTGGTCTTACAAATGCACCAGCTACCTTTCAGAGCTTGATGAATTCGGTCTTTAAGGAGTTTTTGAGGAAGTTTGTTCTGGTTTTCTTTGATGATATCTTAATATACAGTTCTTCCTTACAAGAACATGTATATCATCTGAAGTGTGTGTTTGAAGTGATGAGGAAGAATCAGTTGTTTGCCAAAATGAGTAAATGTGCTTTTGGTGTTGATAAGGTGGAATATTTGGGGCATTTCATTAGTGCAGAAGGTATTTCTACTGATCCGATGAAGATAAAAGCTGTAGAAGAATGGCCTAAACCTGATACGGTGAAGCAGTTAAGAGGATTTCTGGGTTTGGCTGGGTATTACCGTCGCTTTGTGAAAAATTTTGGAGCTATTGCAAGTCCTTTACACGCATTGACCAGAAAAGAATCATTTGCTTGGTCTGATGAGGCACAGCAGGCTTTTGATCAGTTAAAATTAACCCTGTGTCAAGCGCCAGTACTGGCTTTACCATTGTTTGAAAAACAATTTGTTGTGGAGACAGATGCCTGTGGTCATGGGATTGGAGCAGTGTTGATGCAGGAAGGTCATCCCTTGGCTTATATTAGCAGACAGTTGAAGGGTAAGCAATTACATTTGTCCATTTATGAGAAAGAGTTACTGGCTGTTATCTTTGCTGTGAGGAAATGGAGACACTATTTGTTGCCTGGTCATTTTATTATCAAAACGGATCAACGCAGTCTCAAATATTTGTTGGAACAAAGATTAAATACACCAATTCAACAACAGTGGTTGCCAAAATTACTAGAATTTGATTATGAGATCCAGTACAAGCAAGGCAAAGAAAATTTGGTGGCTGACGCTCTATCTAGGGTGGAGGGTTCTGAAGTTCTATGTCTGTTATGGAGTGTGATTTGATGAAGGAAATTCAAGCAGGTTATGAAACAGATAGCTCACTGAAAACTATAATTGAAGCTTTGAAAGTAGATCCTGCGGCAAAAAGGCATTATTCGTGGAGTCAGAATATTTTGAGAAGGAAGAGCAAGATTGTGATTCCCTCTGATGTTGCTTTGAAGGATAAAATCTTGCATTGGTTGCATTGTTCTGGCGTTGGGGGACATTCAGGAAGGGATGTTACGCATCAGAGAGTGAAAGGAGTTTTTTATTGGAAGGGAATGGTGAAGGATATTCAAGCTTATATTAGAAGTTGCAGTACTTGTCAGCAATGTAAGAGTGATAATGCTGCTTCTCCTGGACTTTTACAACCCTTACCTATTCCAGAGGCTGTGTGGAGCGAAGTTTCTATGGACTTTATAGAAGGGTTGCCTGTATCTGCGGGAAAGTCTGTGATCATGGTGGTGGTTGATCGCTTAAGTAAGGCTGCTCACTTTATTTCTTTGGCACATCCCTACAGTGCTCTCTCTGTGGCGCAGGCTTACTTGGACAATGTGTTCAAACTTCATGGCTGTCCAGTTTCTATTGTTAGTGACAGAGACACTGTGTTTACTAGCGAGTTTTGGCGAGAGTTTTTTACTCTACAGGGAGTGACTCTGAAGATGTCAAGTGCATATCACCCACAGAGTGATGGTCAGACTGAAGTTGTTAATAGATGCCTTGAAAATTATCTGCGCTGTATGTGTCATGATCAACCTCACATGTGGAGCAAATGGTTGGCTTTAGCTGAGTATTGGTACAATACTAATTTTCATACATCTAGTCAGATGACACCTTTTGAAGTTGTGTATGGTCAGGCACCTCCTATTCATTTGCCTTACCTTCCTGGTGAATCGAAAGTAGCAGTGGTGGCGAGGTCCTTGCAGGAGAGGGAGAATATGTTGATGTTGCTTAAATTTCACTTATTGAGAGCTCAGCATCGTATGAAGCAAATGGCGGATCAACATCGCACTGAGCGTGATTTTGATATTGGTGATTTCGTTTTTGTGAAGCTGCAACCATACCGTCAACATTCGGTAGTCTTGCGAGCAAATCAGAAGTTGGCTCCTAAATACTATGGTCCGTATAAAATTGTGGATAAGTGTGGGGAGGTAGCTTATCGTCTGAAGCTGCCTGAGTATTCTCAAATCCATCCGGTCTTTCACGTATCTCAGCTCAAGGTATTGGTCGGTAATGTCACTACTACGACTCAATTACCCTCTGTTTTACAAGATATTTTCAGGAAAGAGCCGCTGAAGATTTTAGAAAGGAAGATGGTTAATCGCCAAGGTCGTGCTGTTACGAAGGTATTGGTTCAGTGGCTCAATGAACCGGAGGATGAAGCTACGTGGGAATTTCTTTTTGACCTTCAGAAGAAGTTTCCGGAGTTTGAAGCTTAGAACCTTGAGGTCAAGGTTCTGCTAACAGGGGGAGATGTGATGCAGAACCTTGCGTGTGAGCTTTCACGTGTGAGTTGCAACTTGAGGGAGAGCAAATTAGAAGTGGACGAGTGGCAGTTTGTGGTTGAACGATCAAAATTGGCCGTTAGAGCATATATGAGCAAGTGTTAGCTCAATTTCAATCTTATCAGAAATCATTTGTGTGAAAAACTTGTAAACAACAAAATATCTTGCTGGGTTTCTCTCATTCTGAGAGCTGGCGTCTTGATTCCGTGTTTGTTAAGAACATCGAATCTATTGTTTGAGAATTTTATCAATTGAATCGGAAGTTTATTGCATCACACGCATGTCTCCTTTCTTTCTAGCATTCCATCATTATTATGTTGTAGAGCTTTATTTGTTTTGGATTAGCTATAAAATTCCGGCGACCAAGTAGAAGTATATAGATTTCTGACGGTAAAAGAAAAAAAAAAAAATTGATATTTGGATCGTATCTTGTCGATTTGGAATGATGGATGGTAGATTCTGAATGTCTTTGTACAATATATTTTGGTGCAAGTGAATTAACAATATATTTTAATTAATAGTCTAATACAAACACTAGAGAGTTGTAACGCGTTCTATCCTTCGGTAAAGTACCTTCGAGGTCAACACATACTCTTTCGCTTCCGATCATAATATCAGATACGTAACGACATCGACATCAGAAGGGATACCTCACCACAACTAGTAGCATGCACCCAAAACTGGCCAAAAAATAACTCCATCTCGTAAAAGAAAATCCTGGACCATCCTTGTGTCTCCTCTTTCTCACCATCCTTCCAAATTCCCTTGTCCTTCTTCTTGTAATACACGAATCCTAATTAACTTCCCTTGGTACGTAGTTTATTAGAGTTGAAACGTCATTTTTCAATGGGCTTCCACATGATCAAATTTCTCAGACCTAAACTCAAAACTCATCAATTTAAATGTAGAACTAGAGTCTAGAATGTAGAATAGAGGCTAGAGCCATATCTTGTCATTGCTCGGCAATAGACAAACTGCACCTCGAAATGGAAAGTGAGATCCAACACCCCTCCACTACTTTCGTCTTGACAAACATGCATGCTTTATATGGTCTTATGATAGGAACAATACTATGTATTGAATCTCGAGTGTCGTATCCAAAGAAGCATGTGCCAATAAGCATCATCTCTAGTAATTAAGGACTGCCTTGTGGTAGGGTTATATATATAACTACCTTATAACCAAACAATCAAACAACAAATCAAGAAGGCTGAGTCACAGCTTGGAGACACACTGGAATCACTAGAGATTTTGCCGGGAGTTTTTTTAGTAACTCCACACGATTAGATCGAGAGGGATATATTGATATACTTAGTGGAGAGTCCAACTCGTGGCTCTTGTCTTGTCTTCATCACAACCTCTGTTTTGTTTTGTATTATGAAACCCTAGAGATATATTAATTAGGAAATTAACAAATAACAACCATATTTATCTTATTACATAAAGTTTGATGTCAAAATTACTCATTAACAAGATCATGATATGTGTCAATTGTATCATTCAGATATTAACACATGTCAATTTTAAATTTATTAAAAATTATAAAAAATAAAAATGTAGAAATTCAAAACCTACCATAAAAATGATTTATATAAAAGTAAAATAGAGAAAAGAAAACCTAATTTTATTTAAAATATTTAAAAAGTTTTAAAATTTAGAAAAAAATCATTATAAGGAAATTATATATATATATATATATCATAAGATTCAAAATTATAATATTGTTTACTTATTTTAATTTTAAGTTGCTAATTTTACAAGAAAAAATATTACTTTTTATATAAGAAAAATGATTGTGAAAATTATACAATTAATTACTGTTTCTAAAAAATGTAAATACTCACTTTTACACAAAGAAAACTATTGTTGAAAAAAAAAATAGATTGTCTCATATTTTTTTCACCAATCAAATAATTTATTCAAAAAAACTGCTATTGTAATATATAAGATAGGAGTATGTAAGATTAACATATGCGTTTTTGTAACTACACAAATGTTAAAGTAAAGAGACATATAATATATATTTTAATGTGTTCATAAAGAAAATTTGTTGGTAGTAATAAAGACTAAAGAGTATATTTTAACATTAAAATATATTTGTGTGTACAAATACACTTTTAGTGGTGATGTAGACAGTGGATTTGTAAGTGGATATACATTAGTGTATTATAGCAAAAAAGAACAATTATTTTTTATAATTAAAAGTTTATCTCTTTACTTATATATATTGTTTTTACTTACAAAAAGAACTAAATTATTATATTCTTTGTTAACTTTAATTTTATTTTAATAACTTTAGCTGTCCAAACCGGAGGGAAATGATTCACAAAAGAAACTTCAGAGATAAGAGAACACAAAGCACGGGCAAGACAATCCGCCTTCGTATTTGACGCACGCGGGATCCAAGAGATGGAGAATAGTGGGAAAGACTCCAGTGAGTTAAATTCATTGAGCACGTTGGAGAAAGACGGCCAATATTCAGAAGACTGCATCATAGTGAATAACTCAGCACAATCAGTCTCAAAACGTTGACAAGCGATCCCTTCAACATGTATCCGCTCAATGGCCCACAACAACGTTTTTAACTCCGAATGCAGGGGGAGGGGCTCTGTTTTAGACACTTCACCCCCAACAACAAGGTTCGCTCCTCACCAACACAACACCACCAGCCCAATCATGAATGCACATTGGTTGCTTTCCAAGAACCATCAATCTGACAACGAGGTGAAGAAATATGGACATCTGAATACGAAGATGGAGCTGACATGACTGTCGTAAAAGAGAGCGCCTATTCCCAGGCTAAATTATCGCCCAAAGTCTGAGTAATTATATTATTCGCCTCTATCTTTTCATCTTGATTTTTTTTATGGCCTTCCAGATTGTCCATAAAATCCATGGTAATTGAAGAAGTTAATCAGGATCACCCTGTTGAGAGGCGTCCCTTTAGAAAACAAAATCCAAATTCAAGTACACCGACTCATATGGTAGACCCTCTGACAAGACCGGAGTCAGTGATAAATCCCAAACTTCACACGAACGGGGACATTCAAAATAAAAACGTGATTAATAGTTTCAACCTTAAAGTCGCATCTTTTACATCAAATATTACATTGGACATTTCGGTGTATCTATTTAGTTACTAAAAATATTTACTTTATATTCTTTAATATATTTAATTTTATTTTAAAATTTACAAACCCGCACATAGGCAGATCCTAATTTTAGTAAGTTTATAATCATGATTGTAAGAGAAAAATTATACTGTATTACATGAAAAAAAAATGTATGAAGATAATTTGTGGCAAAAATTAAAACTTAAAAGGAAAAAAAATAATAGTAAAAAATAAGAGAAAATATAAAGTATCCTTTTCCCTCTCTGCTTGCTTTGCCTTCCCGAGAGAGATAAGATTTGGCTTTGCATATTCATCTTCTCTCTCGCCGCCCTCAATATGCTCCGATTTGGATTCACCTCTTCCTCTTGATTTCTTCTTCTTTCTCTCTTTTGCTGCTGAGAGAAAAGGAAACAAGAAAGAGACGCGGCGAGCTGATAGAGGAAGCTAAATCCAGAACTCTCTCTATTAGTAATACATCCATTCCCTTTATCCCAATGGACGCAGCGTCGCCGGAAAACGCCGCGGGAACGGGTGGTTCGGGTATGGGAGATAATGGGTTTAATGCGGATCCTTTTTTGGTTGAGGCTTTGCAGAACCCTCGCCATCGTCTCACGAGTAAGCTCCGTTCTAATTCTTTTGGGTATTTGTTGTTTGATTCGTGTCGTAAACTCTAGTGTCCTGAAATTAGAGCTGATTCTTGTCTCCTGGATTAAAAAGTTTTGATTTTTGTTCGGTGGTTTTATCTGAATTTAAGCTTATATCGTGATTAGGGATTTCAAGTAGTTTTTTGTGGAAATTGTTTGCTCGTTTGATGGGGATTTCGATATGTCTCTACTTCTCTGAATTGATTTTGGGTTTTCAGGCAACTACTAGCTCTCTTCTAAGGTTTACGTTTTTTGGAAGTGCCCATTTGCCTTGTATTGTTGAATCGCTGTTAATGTTATCAAAGCTGTAAACTTTATTGTATGCGTTTGTTTAATACCACAAGGAAGGTGATTCGTAAAGTATGTTTTGGTCCAGTAGTGTTACTTATTAATATACTTGTTAAAGATCTCGAATCTGATGATACTTGTTTGAGTTTTATCTCCTTTATCTGATAGTAGCTTTGCTTTTTGTGTGGTTATCTGGTTTGGTTGGTGGTATCCTGGCTTTTGTGTAGTATTATATTTCATGAAATACTCTCTACTCATCAAACTTCTTTTTTTTTGTACTGTACCTAAGCCTCTTCTTTTTCTTGTTATGTCAGTTTTGCGGATGGAACTTGATGTTCAAAGGTTCTTGCAGAGCCCTGAACAGCAGCAGTTTGAGTTCCAGCATTTCCCTACCTCGTATCTTCGTCTTGCAGCCCATCGTGTTGCTAACCACTATGGACTAGCTACAGCGGTTCAAGACAGTGGTGCAGATGGAAACGAAAACAGGATCCTTGTGACCAAAACTGCAGAGAGCAGATTTCCTGCGGTTCGTTTGTCTGAAATCCCTGTGGCTAAACCATCAGAAAGTGGTAAATTTGAGCGCATGAAGGTTTCAATCAAGACTCGGCCTTCTAAAGGATCTGAATTTGGCGCTGGTGAACTAGAAAAGAGATGTGGTCCTCTTAGAAGTGTTGAGGAGAGGAAAGAAGAGTATGAAAGGGCAAGAGAACGGATATTTAGTGGTCTTCCAAGTCTTAATTGTGATGACTCTTCATCTGAAATTCAGGTGTATGGGAGGAATACGAGTCTTAACAGAGATGACAACAAGCAAGAATCTAAGAATGCTTATGTTGAGGTTGAGAGGAACTTAAGCCTCAGGGAGAGTGGTCCAACATCTCGTGTTGCAGTATTTAGAGACATAGTGAAGGATCGGTTTGACCCTGATTATGACCGCAGACGCGATAGGTGTGTAAAGCAACTGTGAAACTATACTAGCGAAAAGCAACAGTCAGTTTCATACATGATGGTTGATGATAATTGTGTGTGTGAATGCAGGTACATTAGGAGCCTTCCGGTGAATCAGAATTTCAATCTACCACCCTTCAACTTTCAACAAATGCCGACACCATACTACGAAATGGGATTCACTGGATATAACCAAATTCCAAGTACTCCTGCTTCCCTTGGTTTCGGCCCACCTCCAAGCTCTATCACGAGTCCCTATGGCACCACATTTTTAAACCAGGCTTCAAGGGATGCAATGTATATGCAGTGGCCTAATGCAGCTATGTTGTATGCTCATCCGTATGAGCAGTTCATGAATGCTTCTCTTCAGGTAAATAAATATTTGATTTTCCTCCCTTTCTATTATTCTCTTTGAAATTGTGATCACAGAATGAAAATTTGTGCTGTTTCTCCAGGCACAGTTCTGCAGTCAACAACCAATGAGCTGCAGTCAACAACCAATGAGCTTCGACTATAGGCAGAACCTCTAGGCTCTAAGGGCTTGTCTCTTTGTCAATCTTTATCTTTACCAGTATTATTTTTCTAGAACCTAGAAACTGTTGTAATGGAAATTTTGGAGTTGTAATGTCAGAGTTCAGATTAAAGATACCTTTTTGTTCCTTTTACGATGATCAGATTCTGTCTGTTATGGCAACCATTGAACTACTTTTGTGCGTACTCATCCACATTATCTATTTTAAAGCGAATGATTACTATTATGATGGTGGCTTACTTTAGGTTTGCATTGCAGGAGATGAGAATCAGTCATCGAAGTACATATATACATCATGTTATTCGTTCTGTTGATTCGTACAAGTCTTTGTGAGACCAACTAAATTACTAAACCAATATATAATATTAATAAACGGAATACGTATGCTAATGATGGAGAATTGCCCAAGTTTGCTGGTTTCAACATTTGTTTACAAACCAATGTGGCGGCGAAGAAACATCGCAACGGATTTTAATGGCGTCCTGCAAAACATGATAGCATCAAAGTGAGTAACTTACAACTTCAAAATAAACTGAACAGACTGGATTGAGATGTTTACCACAGAGGCCGGCTTTTGTTTCCTGATTGTGTAACCTCCTCATCTCTTTGTGGATCTGTATGGACAAGTCTTTGGAATTTTTCAGACAGTGCTTTGTAAGACTGAATCTCTGTTGGTTCGATTTGGCTTATCGCAGCTTTCAAATGTCGCATGCTTATTTCCTCTGTTTCAAGACTTTCCTGATTGATATAAAAGGATATGAGACACTTGCAAAAAAATTCAGGCTTTCCACTGAAAATAAGGACTGGTAAATTAAAGAAAAAGAGCTTACTTCGAGTGCAGCAATAGCTGCTTCTCTGCATATCAATGATATGTCAGCTCCTGTGTAGCTTTTGGTAATGGAAGCGAGTTCCTTTAAACTAATATCAGAGCTGCATGGGATTTTACGCAAATGGATTTTAAGTATTGCTTCACGATCAGCTTCATTAGGAGGTCCAACATATAACAAGCGGTCAAAGCGTCCTGAAACATCATAACATCTTCAGTATCACCAAACGAATTAAATTTTTTTTTTTGTGAAAATCAAAAGAATCAGTGAAAGAAAGTTATTAACCAGGTCTTAGTAGGGCAGAATCGATCTTGTCTGGCCGGTTTGTAGCAGCAATGACGGTAACACCAACTCTTTCATGCAAACCTGATTTCGACATTTAAGCTATCAGGTCCCTGCAATTTGACAACTACATCTAAAGATCAATCATAAGGGTGGTGGTTACTAACCATCGAGCTCCACAAGAAGTTGGCTCATAACTCTGTCTGAAACTGAAACTCCATCATTTTCTTTACCCCTAATGGAGGCAAGACTATCTATCTCATCAAAAAAGATAATGGAAGGGGCATTTGCTCTTGCCTTTGCAAAAAGAGACCTCACAGCCTTCTCTGATTCACCAACCCATTTGCTGAATAATTCTGGACCTTTGACAGCAAGGAAATTGAGCCCAGCTTCAGAAGCTACTGCACGTGCCATAAGGGTCTTGCTACACCCAGGAGGACCGAACATCAGTATCCCACTTGGTGGCTTTGTACCTATTCTCTTAAACGCGTCCTGATGTTTTTGAGGCCATTCTACTGCTTCCATTAGTTGATTTTTCACCTCGTTTTGGCCACCAACATCGTCCCAGTTAACTTTAGGAACCTCTAATATCACCTGAGAGTTTCACGCCAACCAGCAATTAGACTGAGAGAGAATAAAGTCTGGTTTAACACTGGAACATCTCTAAATAAAACGCTATAGGTAACAGACATCTGAATTTTCAAAGAAAATTACCAAGACACTGGACCACTGAAATTTTACAGTTCCTATTCTAACCAGAGAATATATGAGGAAGTGACAAAAAAATAAAGCCAATGATGTCGACTGAGTTTGCACCGTAACAGTATAATGATACAGATGGTGTCATTCATGCAGTTTGATATGTGACGTGAATAAAGTAAAGAGATCATCTGCTTAAGTAGATCAGAAAACTAGAGAAAGTGAGTCAGAATGAGGGAAACAATTATACGAAGAGTTGAGAGTAGCTCATCATTAAGTCAGTTCAACCTTCTAGGAGGAAATGGCCATACCTCTCGCATGGCACTAGGTCTGATTTTGGTCTTAGCATTTTCAAAATCTTCAAATACTACACTTAAGGTATGTTCCCTTTCTTTGCTAAGCATCTGTTCAGAACAAGAGTTGCCACTGTTTTGAATACCATCTGCTACTAAAGAGACTGTCCCATTTAAACCCAATGAATGCTGATTCCCTGAATTAGTGGGTGAAACAGTGATACATGATGATGCGGAATCCGAATCATTAGATGATATGTCTGACACAATTGTCGAGGACTCAGCAATAGGTGCTTCTTCAAGCGACAAATTGCTAGAGGAGGATCTCTGATCAAGATGCCGCCTTAAGCAAACAAAGGCTGCCTCACAACACAGTGCAGACAGATCTGCACCAACAAAACCATGCGTTGCCATAGCAAGCTGTTCAACCTGGCTGTCTGAAAGTGAATGATGCATCCCACGGAGAATTGTGTGAAGTATATCGGACCGTTGTGCAGAAGATGGTACACCTAAATTATTTAGGAAATAGTTAAACACGTATTATGGAGTAAGAATCTGAACTACATCGAAGATGGTCTGCTTTTCACAAGGTCCTTGTCTTACCAATTTCAATTTCCCTGTCAAGTCTTCCCGGCCGTCTAAGGGCGGGCTCAATGCTATCAGGTCTATTGGTTGCAGCAATTACAACAACGCCATCACTCCTACTTATTCCATCCATTAAATTCAGTAACGTAGCTACCATCCTCTGAGACAATTCTTCGCCTCCTTCTTTCCGGGCAGGAGCAATGGCATCCAAGTCATCAATGAACACCTTTATAAGAAACAAAATTCGTAAGCAGCTACTAACTTAATATGGTAAGATATCTATTGTTGGGGTATCAGGGGAACATCAGAAGATCTCAATAAAATCTGGTATATAATAAAGACGATAGTGTAAAAATCTAACCACAGCAGGTGTAGCATTGCTAGCAGATCTGAAAACCTCATCTAGAGCTTTCTCACTTTCACCCAAATACTGGCTTATAATCTCAGATCCATTCACAGAGAAAAAGTTGACACCAGAATCACGGGCAAAGGACCGAGCCAAAGATGTTTTGCCTGTGCCTGGAGGTCCATGAATAAGCACTCCCTTCGTAGGTCGCAAACCAAGACTAAAATGATCATGCCAAATATAAGCATACAAATAATAATAAGTAAAACAAAAATCTAAGAAGGTAGTAGTATTCACAAAAATTAACAATCAGATGGACTTAGCCTTGCTATATGACGATGCTCTTACAACTAGTAAAACATACATATCAGCAGAACAGCAACAGCTTTCATCAGGAAAAAGTGAATAAATACTGGCTAGACAATATTCTCAACCTTCCAAGTGAGTTCAACCTTCCAACTTAGGTGGACTACATACAGACTTTTCCACTTTACAAGCATGTTTATTTGGCTAATACAGAGTCTCTTAAAATATGTCGCTCAAATTACTGCAATAGTTACCTTGATAAAGAATTCTTTGTGGATGAGTTAACAATTATGTCCCTCAAAATTGTATATTCTTTAGAGAGACCACCTAACTTTGCGAGTTCACATCCTGAATTTTCTCCTTCATTGTCTTCATCAAACTGCAGACCTTGCGCAGATGTTCCAGATGCTAAGTCCAATGTATGATGGAGGTAGACTTTAGTTTCCTGATTAATCATAAAAGCATGATTTCTATTGGACGTATCAGATGGCCTTTTATCAGCTATTTTGACACAGAATATACAGATTTCTGAGAGAATTGGTACAGCGACGAAATTCCCATATAGCAGACTACAAGGGTAAAGCCACGAACTCGCACAAATCTGGAGAAGTTTTTTTGAACTTTCATTGCTCAACACCTCTCGTAAATCAAATGAACTTTCAGATGAAAACTGCTGCTTGGTACTGAAAACAGGGTCCTCTGTGATTGGTGAAGCCGGAGATTTGGGGCGAGGAGAACTAAACTTACGCAAGTTTGATGGTGTCTTAGGAGTTGAATTCCCATTTCCGTTCTGCTCGTGAGATCTTTCAAAAGCATTATTAGCTTGTAACATATTCCTGAAGGGAGTCAACTCTAAACACAACTCTTTGCACGCAAGCAGCGAGAGACGATTAACATCATTACTGAGTGATCCACCATTCCCGTTGAACTGATCACTTAAAGAAGGCCCGCTAACAGGGTAAACAAAAACAGTCCTGCCTGAGACAGGACAACCAAGCCCATAGCAGAGGTTCAATGAAATACGAACAGCATCCTTCAAAACCTGCAATTGAAAAATGCAAAAGGGATTGAAATCTTTCTTTGAACCAAGAAAACAATATCAGAGCTCTAAAAAGTTTGCTTCGAACTCTGACCTTTGAAGAAGAGAAAACAGTGGCAAGCACAAAATAATTCCCTGGTTCATTTGCAATGCTACTACTACTATCGCTGTCATCTCCATATTCAGCTTTTATCGAGCTGAGTGGGAAGCTTCTCGAAAATCTACTCTCTGGAGAAGCCAGTGATACCTATTTATCATGAGCATTTCAAAAGCTTTAGAAACTAGAAAGAATCAAAATTGGTATGAATAGCTCAAAAAGGAGAAAAAAGATTCAATTTTTATTACCGATACAGTGGAACCAGGGCTGAGAGAAGCAGTGACCATCGAAGTTTCCGATAGCCAAATCTTAGAGCCTCTGATAGACTCTGATGCAACATCGGCTACTCTTCCGATGACTGCAGATTTTCCGAGAAGACAAGGAAACGAAGCTGACGCTTCTTCAATACTTCTCCTAAGTTCTTCTTCGTTGATAGAATCTGTGTCTCGAGTCGTTGTTGAAGACGCCGGAGTTTTGGGAGACGCAGGCGGTTCTGAATTGGATAGCCGTGATGGCGTCCTCGACTGCTTCTTCTTCGAAGGCATCTTTAGCTTTTCTGCTTCTCTACTACTCCGGAGTAAAGAAAAAAAAACAAAACTTGTTCCCCAGTGAGTTACAGAACGCCGGCGACAATCGCCGGAGATAGGGAGAGCCTTACAATTTAGGGTTTAATTGGTTTTAGAAATTAGTTAACTAACCAAAGCCCTTTCTTTTGACTATTTGAGCCCAAGCTTAAGCCCAAGCTTAAGCCCAAGCCCAAATATATTAGCTGCAGATTTGGTAATTATAGAAAGAAATATGATAAATTAGCTAGGAGATTTTATATAAATCTAGCTTTTGTCGGTTACAAATATCCTAAAGCAAAAAATCAACAAAAAAAAACAGAAAAACAAAAAGAAGTAAAAGAGAAGGAATTTTTATATGCGCGGAACCTTCTGCAACAGCTAGATTAGATATCAGTCACCGAACCGTCTAATATATATAACGGTTAGTCACCGAACCGAGGGTTGAGGAGGTTTAACAAACCCTAAGTCAAATGTAAAAAAGGAAACGTACGTTTCCTAGTTTTGTTTTAGTTATTTTTTTTTGTGTTAAACCTAACATATCGGGTTAGAAAAAAGGCATTTGCCTCAAGCCCCAAAGATATAAAGGATTTTTAAAGACTCCAAATCTAACAAATATAGTGTACCACAATAGTGTACAAAGACCTTTTATTTCATGAATAACATTGGTTTGATTTTTTTGCTTTGATTCTTTAACATAATAAGATGTATCCCTCTTAAAAATGACAATCTAGTTTAAAACTCTTTTATTTATTTATTTTTTTTCTTTAAAACTGTTAAAATCTGCTTCAATGCTTTTAAATCTTCATTAATATACTAATTCATTTTATAGTAATTTTGTTTATGAATTATGACTGTGATGATTTGATATATTGTTTTTCTTAAAATTTTAAAACCTAGATGATGAGCATTTGGTGAAAAATTTTATTGAAATATTATGCTTTGTTTTTTTAGACTATTATATTATTTTATTTTCAATAATTTATATCATTTTGAAATTCTTTTACATTTATTTTATTTAAATTATTTTTAGAAAATTCGCTAATTTCAATCTCGCCTTAAGCCCCGATTAGTCTGGGCACGGCACTGATCCTACTGCTTATAACCCACGGCCACCACACCATATCTTTTATTACTTTGTTTTTTCAGATATCACAAGTTCACAATTTGTCATTCTTTTTGTTTCTTTTGGTAATCCCTGAAGCCGATGAGGCATATGTTGATTTTGATCACTCTATCCATGCATCCGTAAGTGAGACGAAACGTTTTTTTGATTGATCTCCTCCCTCCTCACCGGTGTGGAATGGATTCTCTGGCGACGAGAGTAGGGCAACGGCGAAGGATGCGAAACTGTTAAAATCTTAAGAGGAAGAAGAAAAAAACCAGAGCAAGAGACAAAGTCTCTTCTCTTTTAAGAAGACAAGAACGAGAACTGAAACTTTTATTTATATGAAACTTGTTACAGTTTACAATACGATCACAACGTCTATTTATAGACTTGAAACAATATGAAGAAACATGACAAAGGATTAGACTCGTGACTCTGCACTTGTACCTTTTGACATAAGCGTCGTTTCAACGCATCATGCCCCTTAATCATATTTTTCTCTTATCATACCTAATTACATATATGATGATGTAACTCAATTATCACTAACACTCCCCCTTAATTGAGTTACTGTCTGAACAAAGTTTGTTTCTTGTCATATCAAACTCCACCTCCTTGTTGACGTTTGTTTTTTCTCTTCACAACTCCTTCTTTCTTGTTGTTCCTTCAATTCGATGTTGCCCTAAGTGATAGTTTTCCAAAAGTTGAAAAGCATTGTAACATTTGCACTATCCTTTTCCCTATGGATGTGTGGATTAATCCTTGGCACATGGACAACTGACTAAATCTATGTAAAATTAGCTTATGTTTATGATTTTTGAGGTTTTGAAGTCCATGACTGACCAGCTAACTCTGCTTGGTTTTCTACATGTGAATCTTAGAGAATGGGTTGTCCAAACGTGGGTTTGAAGTTGACAGGCTGAATACATACACGACAGTAAGCCGTCTTTGCACTTACTAGAAAAGTCCTAGAAAATGTAATTTATTGTAACTTTTTCTTTATTTTTGTATGGGCTCTCACGTTTTGGTCCTTGATATGTGCGTATTTGAAAAGGGTGAATTACTCAAATGTTACTCATTTTAGGTAAAATTACCAGAATCTACAAAAAACTTTTTTATTACTAGAATGTTTCGGGTATTTTCAAAATATCTAGCGTGCTCCTGTTTTATGTTACCGGAAAAAACGTAATTACAAAAATGTCATTGCCATGTCAGACGCCACGTCAGAAATCGCTGACGTGTAACCATAACTCAGCCGTAACACGATACAGAGTACGTTGTGGCTGAGTTATAGGTATGTTGCGGCTGAGTTATCAGAAAAACATTTGAGTAAGAGCGGACAGCTGACTTATGAAAATATGGCTGAGTTATGCTCATAAGTCAGCCAAACGTTACGGCTGACTTATTAAATCTGGCTGAGTTATCCGCATAACTCAGCCGTCCTAATGGCTGAGTTTTCACCTAATAGTTGAGTTGTCAAAATTTTGGCTGAGTTATCACTACGACACGGCTGAGTTGTCAAAATATTGGCTGAGTTATCACTACGATACGGCTGAGTTGTCAAAAATTTGGCTGAGTTATGAGCATAACTCAGCCGTCATAGGCTGACTTATCGACAAGTCAGCCGTTTCACGGCTGACTTATTAGCAAAAGATTAATTACTAGAATGTTATTTAGTTACGGCTGACTTATCAAACGATACGGCTGAGTTACATATTTTTAGTTGATGAAGCGGCTGAGTTTGGCAGCAATTTGTTTTGCTTTTTAATTTCTGTAATGTTTTTCATGTTGTGGCTGAGTTACATTGTTAACTAAACTTCTTTGTTACATTGCAAATTAAAAAATTAACTACATGCATGCCATAATATTTAAAATCTTATCATATTTAGTTCTATGTCTATTTTCATTTCAAATAATAATAAAAAATAATAATTTAGGAGAAATAAACTACAAGAAAATAAGTTTATTGAGACGTATTTTTGAGACAAAAAAATTCCGTCACAAATTTGTGACACTTTAAATACGATATTATGACTAACTTTATTTGTAACAAATTCATAGTATTTTCGTCACTATATTATGACGAAAAAAATCAGTAATAAAAATTTGTCACAATTAGTGACGAATATGCTATGATAATATTAATCGTCACTTTTATGACTACATTGTGACCAATATGTTGTTGCAAATTAGTTATGAACTTATAAAAGAAATGCAAGTCACAGTTTGTGACATAAAATTGAGTAAACATTAGTCATAAAATAGTATAAATTGTTATGTCATTTATACAAAGCCCATTAAGCCAAGTCTCTAACCCTAATTTAACAAGACTTATTTAAGAGATGATTAGGGTTTTATTCTTTATAATTTCGTGCCTCCTTAACCTAGAGAGAGATAGAGTGAACCATTTGAGAGAAAGAGAACAAGGAGCCACAATTGAGATTAAGGACAGATCTTACATGTCCTAGGAGATGGTGGAATATAAGGGGTAAACGGACTCTTTTATGGACGAATTTTGGTGAGAAATTTCCCAACCCATAGATGTAAGTTTTCCTCAAAGGATTTTGTAACCACTTTTGTAGATTAAAAGTTATACATGTTTTCTCAAACTTATTCTGCGCAGATCCGCGAATTAACATCAGTTATCTTGTGAAATCGTTTCCCACTGCTACAAGTTGAACCAGAAGATGATCTACCCACCGTTGGAAAGCTCTGAGTCTTATCTTTCCAGAGAGCCTGAGATCGTTTCCATAAGAGTTATAATATGAAAGTTATCATCAAATATGTTCATCTGGACGAATTTGTGATTTATTTTCTTTATAAGAATAAAATAGCTTATAATCTATATCTAATGTTTATGATTATAAAAAATTTGAATGATAATAAATTTTTATAAAATAATATTGTTTTGAGTTTAATTTTTTAGTTATAATTTTTATCATATGCAATGAATTTTTATTAATAACTTAGTGACCATTTGAAAATAACTTATAATGATAAAATTGGACATTAGGATAGTCACAAAATATCATTATTTTTGAGTATTTGTTAAAATTTTGTGACAAATTTCTAATTATCATTTGTGACCATTTGAGACTATAGTTTTGTAACAATAAGTTACATAATTAATACGTTATTTTAAACACGAATTGTGATGATTTAAAGACGTTTTGTTAGTCTGTAATTGAGACAATTTTGTTACTTTTTGTGTCATAGCTATTGATGACAAAATGGTTACTAATATATTCGTTGCAACTCTTGTGACGTTTTTGTTACAAATAAAAATTTGTGACCATCATATTGCAACCATTCAAAAATCGTCACAAATTCGTAACAATGTTTATATTGTGACTAAATACTGATTATTGTGACTAAATATTTCGTCTTAATAAATTTATTTTCTTGTAGTGAAATAACTAATTAAAAAAGTTATTAAATAAAAGAAAAACAGTAAAAATTATTTTTCTTGCTATATGAATTAAATAAAAACGAAAAAAATATTTTTTTGTATTATATAACTGAATTTTCGTTTTTTTAATGAAAAAAATAGATAACTCAACTTACCACATCTTTAACTCATGAAAATTTCCATGATGTTGAATAATCTTTTGAGTTAACAATTTTACAAAGGATATACCTCAAACTTTTACATCAACCATAACACATTATTATTGAAACTCAACTTCAAAAAAATTAGTTTTGTTAGTGATTGGTAACATTTTTAAATAAAATTTGAGTTAAGTCCAACTTAAGTCAATAGTAACACATGTTACCAGTCATAGCCTATATCATCTATTTACTTTCAGGTTTTTCTTGTGATAACTCAGCGATAACTAACTATAACTCAGCCGTCACATGACTTTTCGTTTTCCCGTAAATATTATAACTCAGCCATAAAGTCATATATATCATCTGTTTACTTTCAGATTGTTTCTTCTGATAACTAAGCCATAACTCACTATAACTCAGCCGTCACATGACCTTTCGTTTTCCCGTAATGATTATAACTCAACCGTAAAGCGATATTTTGGCGGGAAACCATCAGTTAACCTAATAATAGACATATTTCCATTCTAAATTTAAATTTTGAGTTATAATAATTTTAATATTCAATTGTTGGAGAAATACTTTTAGAAAAATAAAATTCTAAATTCGAATAATAATTATTTAATTATTTGCAATAATATCTTGTAATTAAAAAAGTTATTAAATAAAAAAAACAGTAAAAATTATTTTTCTTGATATATGAATTAAATAAAAACGAAAAAAAAATATTTTTTTTGTATTATATAACTGAATTTTCGTTTTTTTAATTAAAAAAAAATAGATAACTCAACTTACCACATCTTTAACTCATGAAAATTTCCATGATGTTGAATAATCTTTTGAGTTAACAATTTTATAAAGGATATACCTCAAACTTGTACATCAACCATAACACATGATATACTTCAAACTTGTACATCAACTTAAAAAAAATTAGTTTTGTTAGTGATTGGTAACATTTTTGAATAAAATTTAGGTCTATGTCTATTTTCATTTCAAATAATAAAAATAATAATTTAGGAGAAATAAAATAACTAATTAAAAAAGTTAGTTTTATTCGTGATTAGTAACATTTTTGAATAAAATTTGAGTTAAGTCCATAACTCAACTTAAGTCAATAGTAACACATGTTACCAGTCATAGCCTATATCATCTATTTCCTTTTAGGTTTTTCTTGTGATAACTCAGCCATAACTAACTATAACTCAGCCGTCACATGACCTTTCGTTTTCCCGTAAATATTATAACTCAGCCGTAAAGTCATATATATCATCCATTTACTTTCAGATTGTTTCTTCTGATAACTCAGCCATAACTCACTATAACTCAGCCGTCACATGACCTTTCGTTTTCCCGTAATGATTATAACTCAGCCGTAAAGCGATTTTTTGGCGGGAAACCATCAGTTAACCTAATAATAGACATATTTCCATTCTAAATTTAAATTTTGAGTTATAATAATTTTAATATTCAATTGTTGGAGAAATACTTTTAGAAAAATAAAATTCTAAATTCGAATAATAATTATTTAATTATTTGCAATAATATCTTGTAATTAAAAAAGTTATTAAATAAAAGAAAAACAGTAAAATTATTTTTCTTGATATATGAATTAAATAAAAACGAAAAAAATAATTTTTTTGTATTATATAACTGAATTTTCGTTTTTTTTAATTAAAAAAAAATAGATAACTCAACTTACCACATCTTTAACTCATGAAAATTTCCATGATGTTGAATAATCTTTTGAGTTAACAATTTTACAAAGGAAAGTTGTACATCAACCATAACACATGATTATTTAAACTCAACTTCAAAAAAATTAGTTTTGTTAGTGATTGGTAACATTTTTGAATAAAATTTAGGTCTATGTCTATTTTCATTTCAAATAATAATAAAAAATAATAATTTAGGAGAAATAAAATAACTAATTAAAAAAATTGTTAAATAAAAGAAAAACAGTAAAAAATATTTTTCTTGATATATGAATTAAATAAAAACGAAAAAAATAATTTTTTTTGTATTATATAACTGAATTTTCGTTTTTTTTAATTAAAAAAATAGATAACTCAACTTATCACATCTTTAACTCATGAAAATTTCCATGATGTTGAATAATCTTTTGAGTTAACAATTTTACAAAGGATAATAATTAGTTAATTATTTGCAATAATATCTTGTGATAAAAAGCTCACTTTATGAATTTATTATGCGTGTGGATTTGAGCAGGCACAAAACTAGTGATTTTTCGCGCTTCCCTAACAACACTTTTTGTGACATCGAGTGACGTTTTAATAATTATTAGGAAACTTACAGAACAAAAGACCCAGATATTATTTGCAATAATATATTGTGATTAAAATATCACTTTATGAATTTATTATGCGTGTGGATTTGAGCAGACACAGAATTAATGATTTTTTGCGCTTCCCTAACAACACTTTTTGTAATATCGAGAGATGTTTTAATACTTATTAGGAATCTGACAGAACAAAAGACCCAGGAAAGAATAATACGTTTTCATATTATTGAGAAGACCCTAAACGATAACTCAGCCATAACTTTACCATAATTCAGCCAACCCTCAAATTAAAATGACTAAATAACCGACCAAACTGAACCGAACCGGAAACTATTTTTTCCATTATTTTCGGTTAGTTACGGTTATATTCGGCTTGCTATCAGTTATTTCAAGTTAATCGACCTAATTTGGATAACATTTGGATTATTTATGGTTATATATTCATCTAACCGACCCATAACCGGAAATAACCAAAAAGTAATTTCAAAAAAATTTAAATTTTCAAATGGTTATCATATTAGTATATCCAAATTACCACCTTAAACCAAACACAATATAACCAAAACCAAACTGTTATATTAAAACTCATAATGTTGGAAATATGAACTCCAAACCTCAAACCCTAACCTTAACCCTAACCCTAACCCCTAAATGTCATGTTTTGAATGTTATACACATTTTGATCAAACTGTGTAAAAATCAATTTTTCTATAATTATTACTTTTTATTGCTTATAATGATTGTAATATTCATTTTTTCATTCTATATTTTAATTTTTGAGTTATAATAATTCTAATTTACAAATATTTCATAAGTCAGCCGTTTATGTCGATAACTCAGCCATATCAGTCAATTGTTTGAGAAATACTTTTATTAAAAAAAAATTAAATTCAAATTTAAATTCAAATTTTGATTTTTTTTTAAAATAAAAAAATCACTAAAATCTCATTTATTACGCATGTGGTTCTTAACAATAAACATAATTATTGTTTGTGTCTCCCCAACAACACTTTTTGTATTCTGGAGAAGGTATATAATAAATTAATATATCCGTTGCATAACTCAGCCATAACGTTACCATAACTCAGCCAACCCTCAAATTAGAATGACTAAATAACCGACCAAACCGAAACGAACCGGAAACTATTTTTTCCATTATTTTCGGTTAATTACGGTTATATTTGGCTTGCTATCGGTTATATTAAGTTAATCCACCTAATTTGGATAACATTTGAATTATTTATGGTTATATATTCATCTAACCAACCCATAACCGGAAATAACCGAAAAGTAATTTCAAAAATTTTCAAATTTTCAAATGGTTATCATATTAGTATATCCAAATTACCACCTTAAACCAAACACAACATAACTAAAACCAAACTATTATATTAAAACTCATAATGTTGGAAATATGAACCTTACACCTCAAACCCTAACCCTAACCCTAACCCTAACCCCTAAATGTCATGCTTTGAATGTTTTACACATTTTGATCAGACTGCGTAAAAATCAATATTTGTCTATAATTATTAGTTTTTATTGCTTATTATGATTGTAATATTAATTTTTTTTCATTCTATATTTTAATTTTGAGTTATAATAATTCTAGTTTACAAATATTTCATAAGTCAGCCGTTTATGTCGATAACTCAGCCATATCAATCAATTGTTTGAGAAATACTTTTATTAAAAAAGAAAATTTAAAATTCAAATTCAAATTTTTAATTCTTTTTAAATTAAAAATCGCTAAAATCTCATTTATTACGCGTATGATTTTTAAAAATAAAATTATTGTTTGCGTCTCCCCAACAACACTTTTTGTATAACTCAGCCATTACTAAAAAATAACTCAGCCATCACTAAATCATAACTCAGCCATTACTAAACAATAACTCAGCCACTATTAAACAATCACTCAACCAAATATAAACCAAAGTTATAATATCTGTCTTCCTTCTACACACAATAAATTGGTTTCAATGCACCATAACAGAAAGATATAATAACAATTGTTGATATTTTTGCCTGGATATCATGGCAATGAGCAACTACCTGAACTTCTATATGCCTTGGTCGAGTGATGTATTTCTCAAGAAGAATAGTGTTAACGCCAAAAGAAGCAGCATCTTCACGTTGAGCCCCTAAAAACGAGTCAGCAAAATCCTTTTCACTTTGCACTATACTGCGGGGTGAGATGGACCTTGAACGAGAGCGACCAGGTCTACGAATTGGGGATCGGCTACGCCTGCGGATAGGGGATCTTCTGAGAGGACTGCGTACTCTCCTTGCAGGTGACCTGAATCATGCCCAATACAAAATATATATTAAAACTCCACATTTCTCAAGATGCAATTTACTGAGTACTATAATCTCTAAAGCTGTAATTCCTATCATCCAATTACTACAGCCGTAATTAGGGTACCACATAGAATTACCTTCTCCTTAGAGGAAGAGGAGACCGTCTTCGAAGACGGAGACCATCTTTCTCAATTTCAGCACCGGCATTATCAGATTTAGATGCATCTCTCTTTGGTGCACTTGAGACAGGTTTAGGGGGTGGAGATACTTTCCGACGAGGTGGTAGTGTGAAACTTACTTTAACAACATTTCCATCAATTTGGCCCTGCGTTAAGTAAACAAAAAAAAAGTTTGCATAAATCTTCTCAGCAAATATGTTAAGTACAGACATATAGCAGTTTGTATCTGGCAAGAGACGTACACCATCCATGAACAGCTGCGGTTTCTCAGCATCAGCTCTTGCCTTGAATTCAACGTAGGCATGTCCTCTTGGAAGGTTAACCTATTAAAATGGAAAAGAATTATGAGCAACTTTCTTAACAAGTGATACTATAGTAAACAACAGAGAGTAAGAAATAGTAACTTACAGCTCGATCTATCGCAAGTTCCACATGTATAACTTCACCAAAGTTGCCTGGAAAATCGAAAATGATGTATATTTTAATTTGCTGATGTGTATTTTTTTTTAATTTTTTACTCAAAATCGAAAAACAAAAACCAAGGGGTATATTGTAATTACACATAGAGTACTAAACATTTGAGTAATTTTCAAAAGATTTATAGATATGAGTAATAAACCAACTTTTGGATAACATTTCAGTAATTCTTTCATTTAAAAATACTGTAATGGTCAGTTTCGTTGTTTACTATTGCTACTTTGCTAGGTTCCTGTGCAGAGTGTTGATACCGTGCTCCTGCAACAGGCACTGTCTGCTCCAGTTTTTGGATTTAAAATATAATGTGGATTTTGAAATCCATAAACAAATCAATAAATCATAGAATCAATAAAACATAATTTTGATAAGTATTTTAAAATTAATGATTGAATAAAACATGATTTTTGTTTGGATTTCCAAATTCATTAAAATTATAGAACCAATAACCCTTTCTTAATATGTAACGATAATTTTTTGAGTTAATTACTGAAAAATGACTTTTTACGATGGCATTTGTTGGATGAGGACTTTCAAAATCCCTTTGTTGATTTGCCACTTTTTTTTTTTTTTTTTCAACCATTGGGCCACAACTGGCCGGCCCATTAGCCAAATTCTTACATTCGTAAGAGCCGGGACTCGATCCCGTGTGTGAGGGTGCCTTCTACAAATGGACTTACCTCCTGCCACTGTACTAAGGTCACTTCACGATTTGCCAGTTTTTTATATCTAAAAACATAAATTTATACATAATGTTTGGGTTTATTAGGTTCCAGTTTTTTGTAGGTTATAGTTTATGTTATGAAATATGTGTTTCATGAAAAAAAACTTTGAAATATTTCATATTTAAAATGGTAAAAATGGCAAAACTGAAAATTATTGAGACAAATGGCAAAAACAAAAGATTTGGCTCAATAAATGGCATTTTGTGTAAGAATCCCATAATTTTTTTCAATCTATTGAGTTCGGATTTGAACATCTGTTTTTCTTGCATAAACTATGCCAATATCATATTGGTAGTATTACTTTCAGAAAATTTGTTTGCCAATTTTGTATTTACGTAAAATATTATTTCTTCTGTTGTACAAAGAGAACCATTTTGACATGCAACACACGTTAATAAGTTATTTAAGTGTACTAATATTTAGCGTATTGGAATTATATTTAAAGTATATAGGCTATAGTTGAGAAATATATGAAGTAATGTTATCGTGTAAACCATTCTAAAATTCTTAAACAAAAGAACTTTTTTTGTAAAGCAGAAAAAATGTAATAAACTTTTATCATCAATAGGTATAGCCGCCACCGTACATGACCATTTACGATGGCATTCATCAAGAATGAAATGCTTATTATATCCTAATATTGTTATTTTATGTAAAAGTAAACTAAAGAATTCTTGCGATGAACTGGTTTGTTGTTCATCTCCAGTTAATCAAAGCAGAGTGGAAAATTCCTACCAAATTTTTAGAAATCATTTGTTGTTTCAGCTAATGAACTGGTTTGAAAAGTATCCTCTTGGGGCTACTAATCCAATCATCATGTCTATATATAATATAATCTATATGAAACTTTGGAATGACAAGGTAAAATAAAATTCGTCTTAGTGGAATATATAGTATTATTGAACTCTATCAATCATGAAGTAAATTTTGCTACGCTTCTACCAACGCTTTCTCAAATAAAGAAAGATACAATTGACTTGGATGAGCCAGCCAATAATCTATAGCTCAATAGAGTAACCTGCAAGAAGAAAAGTCAGGGTAGTGGTCTTTCTTTTTGTTAGCCGCAGGCGAGAAGACAAGAAAGTCAATAAATTTTCAAATTTGGGGATCATTTTTCTAATTTGCAACCATTTACTAATCGTTCTCGAAAAAAATTATTAAAATCTTCAATCTTTAAGAATGATCAATATATACAACTACATCGGTAAACAATGTCATATTATAGAATCTTCGAGTAGCGGGCGATCAAAGTAAAACCTAGTACGCTTTTGGCAGTGTGAACCATTACCTTGAACTAAGTAAGGTTCACTAATCAAGCATTTAAAATACTTGGTATTACTATGTCAGCAAGTCAAAAATCTAGACCTGATCTGCATGAAAAGAGATTCACATCTTAGCCATGTAAGCCAACTGTTAGCTTAAGTTTGAGAGACAAGCAAGAATAAAAGAAGCTACTAGAATAATCCTACCGAGTCATGGATAAGGATTAGTTCAAGGTAGTCTAGGAGTTATCTAGTTAGAAACCTATTCCTAATAAGTTTTGGTTTTGGTGTTATCTTAATTTATATATAAGGAGGTGTCAAAGCTGTGACACAACTTAAGAGAGATTAAGAGTTTGAGAAAGCTTAGTTTTGAGTTAGTTTCTAAGCAATAAAAATTTCCAAGAGAGTTCTTCTTAAAGTTCTATATTGTTTGATTCAATATTTGGTATCAGTAAATTAATCAATCTAGACAGAGCTTGAACTAAGGGAGATCCGTTTACAAACACAATAGTCTCTTTCGTTTAAAGTAAAATCATGGGAGATAAAGAAGTAACTAAAGGTGCGATAGTTGCAGTAACAAACCCAGCCAAAGAAGAGGAACTCGAAGAGGAACAAGGAAAGCTTATGTACGCAAACATGGACTCTCAGCAATATCAAGAGAACTTTGGTGCAAGCAGAGGCAAAGGACAAGGAAGCGGTAGGTTTTATGGACGTGGCAGAGGACGAGGACGTTTTGGAACTCAACAAGGCAGAGGTTTCAGAAGAGATAAGTCCAATATTGTGTACTATAGGTGTGACAAAACAGGACACTATGCAACTAACTGTCTTGACAGATTGTTGAAGCTTCAAGAGACACAAGATAGTGAAGATGAAGATACACACCAGGCAGATGAGTTGATGATGCATGAGGTTGTTTATCTAAATGAAAAGAAGGTGAAACCTAGTAATTTGGACAAACACTCAGCCGATGATATTTTGTGGTACCTAGATAATGGTGCCAGCAACCACATGACCGGGAATTTGAGTTACTTCTTTAAGATTGATGAAACAGTCACAGGCAAGGTTCGTTTCGGAGTTGACTCTCGTATAGACATCAAAGGCAAAGAATCTATTCTATTTATATGCGAGAATGGTGACAGAAAAGTTTTGAATGCAGTCTATTTCATTCCATAATTAAGAAGCAACATCATCAGCCTTGGTCAGGCTACAGAAGCTGGATGTGAAGTGAGAATGAGAAAAGACTATCTAACACTGAACGATCGAGATGGAAAGCTGCTAGTAAAGGCTAATAGATCAAGGAACAGACTTTACAAGGTTGTGATGAAAGTAGAAAGCATTTGATGCTTACAAATCGTAACCACGAGTGAATCTTCGAAGTGGCATGCAAGACTATGACACATAGGAATCGAGTATGTTACGGAATAACATGGTCACGGGTGTACCTGTTTTTGTTGTGGACTAGGAAACATGTTCCTGCCAAACAAGTTTAGTTTGATTTATAATTGTAAAACCGATTGGTTTGAGTTTCTAATTTTTTTTATTATAATACAACTTGTATGATTAGTGTTTAATTGCAAAAAAGAAAGAAAAAAAAAATGTTTGATCATTTTTGCAATATTTCTTTCCTCTTGTCGGTGATATATAAGCTAAATAAATACATTTTTGCAATCTAGGGATAGTTTTTTGAGAAAATTTATATCAATACTTATCAGAAGAGGAAAATAAGAAATAAAATTCTTTTGAAAGATGATATAGTTTATTTATAATAATATTATGTTTACTACTATTTAATTGATAAAGTATGATGGAATGTACTTACGGTTTCATAAAATTTAAATCAAAGATGTTACATATTAAGATAATTTTTATTTTGAAAAATTATAGAACGATTTTTCAAATAGCCATTTGACCAAAAAAAAATTTCCAAGTAACCGGAACTGAACCAAATCAAACCACATATAGTTTTTAAATAGTTTTAGTTTTTAATAATCGATAAAGCAGAAAACCAAAAAAAACTAAATCAAATTACAGACAGTTTTTAACTTTTTATATGGTATTAAATCGATATACTATAAAACCAAAACACATAACAAAATCAATTAGAAAACCGTATGTCCATCCCTAGGAAAAACAACAAATCAATCTAAATTTGGAGAAAAAAATAAACACAAACCTTATTCTTCGGAATGTGAACACAAATACTAATTATTTTTATATTCTTAATTAAGCAATTTTCTATTACGTAACTAAATCTATAATTGACCCGTGAAAGAAAGAAGACCCGTCTCCAAAAAGGAAATCCAATGTTCTTTAAAAAAAATACAATTGAAAGAATTAGCCCAAAAAAAGGTGACAATGGTGGATTAATGGTCTTCTAATTATTTCTATAATGTTATGAAATAAGTGTGATTATCCATCACCACAACCACATGTGTCTTCCATCTTAATGACACATATTCCTTTACTTGGTGTAACACTTGCTCACCACTACACCACTTATCCTTTACATGTGTACACTTGTCTTTGTTTCCTTGTGTAATGCATGAGTCATCATAGTATTATCACTAGTATATATAGAGGTTATGTACATGAGAATAATGAGTTAGTGAGAGATATAAACATAATAAGAAAAAGAGTAAGAAATATGGTAATGTTGTTTTTCCTCACTCTCTCTCTCTCACGTTCCTCCTCCATTTTTCTTTTTACAATTATATAGTTCTTTAAACACACACATATATATTACGTTATTATTTATAACACGTTATCAGCACGATGTCTTTACCGTTAGAATTTTTACGAGGTAAGTAAATTTATATTGTTTCAATTTATGTTTATAGAACATAAATATTATAGGCATTATGAGATTATGTCTTTTTCCGGATTGATTGCTATAAGTAGTAGGCTTTGCCTCCTTTACAATAAATGTATAGCTAAGTGATTTCTGGACCGATCGTGAGATATATGGTAGGCTCTGCCTCCTTCATGATCAAATAAAAGTTTGTCTTTTTCGGATTGATCATTATATATGGTAGGCTCTGCCTCCTTCACGATTAATAAAAAGTTATGTCTTTTCCGGAAAATTTATTTTATATGACAGGCTTTGCCTCATATACGATCAAATATAAAGCTATATAAGTTCTGGGTTGATTATTATGCATATATAGGCTCTGCCTAATTTATGATCAAATAAAAAGCTTTGTCTTGGCCTCACTAAAATGAAAATGAGGCCTTCTTAATTCTTACATGGGAAGCTATGATTTCTATTTTATTTTCTAAATTTCTCCATCTATTTATTTTATTCGTTCAATAATAAATATATCTTATATGAGATTTAAAGACAATGAAATATCTTTAAGATCAAAAATATATTTTTCTTATGAGAATATATTAAGCACATGTCAATATATTTTAGACAGTGCAAAAATAATTGGAAGGTCTAGATGAGTTAGTCTCTCGAGTTCCAAAGGCATCATATTCATAATTATCGATGTCTAGTCTTCTCCAAAATCCTAAATAAACTCATGGAGTTTCAAAGACATTTTGTCTGCATAAAATTATTATATTGAGATTATAAATAAATATGGTATTGCATGTTTGACCATATTGGAGACACACATGTATATATGATTATATCATGCAAAAACAAAGATGGAAAATGATAGAAAATATGAAATTTCCTAATGCTTCAAGCATAGTGTTACCGGTCAAGCCATCCCGGTCAATCAATGATATTAAAAATCATTGAGGATTGTTTTTTTTTTTTTTTAGAGAAACAAAAGTTGTTTTAAAAGTATTAAATGTCTCCGTTCACATTTCATGAGATTGTAAGCACATCACTTCACTCATATTTCAGGTAACATCTAATTTATGTTGAAATTATTTAAGTTTATTTAAATTCATTTAAATTTCTGTTTATTATTTATGGAGTCGATGGTTATATACCTCCTCCTTAATTCTGTAGTAGGCTATGCCTCCAAAATTATATAGTGTTGGCCCATTCACCATCCTTTTGGATTAACATGCTCAGTGTATATATAAGATGGTTAAATTTCTTTAATAAATCCCCAAATTAAACCCCAAATATAACTGATCTAAAAGTAAGACTTGGTCAAATGTGAATTGACATAAAAATCATCATCTTGAAAGGGGGTAATACTAATCTCACATCTTATAAGGATCTAAGATAATAGACATAACTAAAACCGGTATGTTGTTGATCCTAATGTTAGATTCATTACGAGATGAATGAACTCCAAGAGTTATCATCTCGAGGGGGAGAATTAAAAGAATCCCACATCGACAATAAGTCGATAAACTTTGGTGAATTTGACACCCCATAGCGATATAACTTTGGTATAGTCATATCCTTTAGTTTATCACATATATATGTCCTTTAGTTTATCACATATATATGTCGCATGTGATAAAGTGGAACATATGTGATGTTCATCTTGAAATGAGCTGTAATGAATCGTCCATAGCGCAACCCCAAAAGATTACAAAACGATTCATAGTGATTTAGTCTCCATGTTTTTACATGGAACATACAATTTTGCATGTAATAAATATTATATATGAGGCCAACAGTTTGAAAAAAAATATTTCTCCCATGTTATATATTCATGATTGGAGATCAAATATTTCTTATTTCAAATCTTATGGGTGTGATACATATTTAAAAATGCTCATCCACACTACATGTAAAAATCATCCACAGAGGATGTAATATAGAGATGCGGGAGATGAGTCTCTGCTCTAGTAATGTTAAAGCCATCATATTAGAGATGTTCTTATTGCAAGATTTGCATATCATCATGTTAGAAGATAAAGTTTCTCATCATTATGGGAGAATCATCGAATAGTTTTTGGATCTTTGAACAAATAAATATAATGAATATGAACTTGAAAGTTCAAAAGATCACTATTCAAAATTTATATTGCAAATCAAATGCAAAAAGCTGATGGATGAGATTTCATATAATTATTGATCCTCACATAAATGAATATGAACTTGTAGTTCTGAGAAATCTCACTTCCCAGCTAAAAATGCTCCAATAAAATATGTCTCTGACGGATGACATACTAAGTCCATGACACATAAGAAACGTGATAGACTACTTTGGTTCCTAAGATAAATAAAATCATCGAAAAGAAAAAGAAGCAAATGAAAAGGAGTTTTATACTCTCAAAAGAGGAGCAAATGAACTCCTAAAGAGGAGTATATAGACTCTTAAAGAAGAGCTAATAGACTCCCTGAAAGAAGCACATAGACTCCTAAAAAAGAGCAAGATACTTCTCAAGAGGAGTAGAGAAAGTGATTGATATGGTTAATAACGAAATCAGGTACCTGTATAAAATAATTTATATAATGATTAAAGAGATCTCGATTAACCATGTCGTTACGGGAAATATGGAACCAAAGACATAATGTTGACAATAAAAATATTATCGCGCAATGTGATTAATAAGGATCATATAATCTCCATTGTATGAGCGTATAGAGATATATATTGGCCAATAAAGAGGTAATCAAGTCTATAATAAACTCGTATGAAAGACGAGTAATTTTTGGACTAGTGGTCCAAGCATCAAAATGATATAATGAAATGTAACAAAATTGTGTGCCGCACCATGTTTTGTTAAAATACCTTATCAAACAAAATGGATGCTATATGAATTACTTGAAATATGCCTCATGGGATGTTTAAAGAGCTAATCCCGAAAGATATATGATATCATAATTATATTCTCGAGAACTCATTGATGATCATCAAAACCCTTAAAGGTTATTTGGAAGAAAAGATCTTGGAAACATCTTTCGAAATAGATGCTATAATAATCACTTCTAGTAGAAGTCATATATATATATATATATATATATATATATAGTCATATAAGATCATGCATAAATGCTGACGAGCATTTATATATCTTATGAATTGTGTATAGTATTTTCTACTAACCTCTTTACAGCATATAACTCATTCTCTATGAGTAGATTTTGAGATGAGTTAAAATGTATCTTCTATTGAAAAGGTATGATTAACTTGGGCTTATTATATTTTAGAAACCCCGAGTTTGGTTTTGTTGTTTTTGTAGATGGAAGATGTATATTGGATGTATATAAAGATATATAGCAAAACAACAACTTTGTGGCATTTAGTGACAGACTTTGGTCGTCGCTTATTAAAGTCATGCCAAAATAACTGCGCTTCATATGCCATATCGAGAATCCATAATGGCTCAGATGATGCCCAAACGTCAACCAATAGTTACATGCCTAGGACTGGAGCCTCGTAACATGTTGGCAAAGAACTTCGAACTGAGAGTTCGATCAGCATCAACTAGTTAATGCTTGTTGAGATCCATTAGCTAGAAGCAACCGAAGTAGTCACCAAAGCCAACAACATTGTTGTATATGTCGCCCAAATTCAAAGGAAGCTACACTAAGAGCGACAAAAGAAGACATATTCCTCTCTTACACTCAAGAATTCGAGAAGAATAAAGAAGTTGATAGTCAGTCCATCAACTCAAGTAACAATGTAGCAGAGTTACTTACAAAGGGGGAGTTATATGATGATTCACGTGGCTGCACTCTTTTTTCCTTATCATCCCACTGGGTTTTTCCATGATAAGGTTTTAACGAGGCAGCAAATAACACGCAAAAGATCGACCTAGAATAAGAATGTCAATGATGAAGGTGGAGATTAAGAAAGCATATTCACAGTATTGGAATGCGTCATCTACGAGGTCTTTGAATTTATGTCATTGTACTTTTTTTTCCTCGTCATGGTTTTGATCCCAATGAGGTTTTCCATGACAAGGTTTTTAATGAGGCAGTGCATAACTCATCATTGGTGATGGATACTCAAGGGGAAGTGTTATGAAATAAGTGTGATTATCTATCACCACATGTGTCTTCCATCTTAATGACACATATCCCTTTGCTTGGTGTACCACTTGCTCAACACTTCACCACTTGTCCTTCATATGTGTACACTTGTCTTTGTTTCCTTGTGTAGTGTATGAGTCATCATAGTATTATCACTAGTATATATAGAGGTTGTGTACATGAGAAGAATGAGTTAATGAGAGATATAGACATAATAAGAAGAAAAGTAAGAAATATGTTAATGTTGTTTTTCCTCACTCTCTCTCTCGTTCCTCCTCCATTTTTCTTTGTACAATTATATAGTTCTTTATACATATACTAGAATTTTGTACCCGCGCACGCGCGGGAATTTAATTTAAAATATTTCTTATCAATATAAATTGTTGAGCTCAAATATAATAATTTCAACTTTGAGTATAAATCTATATAAATATTAAGCTTACTTTACTCAGTGATATATAACATATATATTTTTGAAGATAATATTTTTTGTTATATTTATGGGGCATTCTCAAAAATGCCCCTTTTTCCATATATTTTTTTAAAAATACCCCTTCATGTTGACCATTTTTAAAACTACCCCTCTTTATATACAAAATGACCAAATTACCCTTTTTTGAGTGACAGCAAGAATGTACAGTCATCAAAATCAAAAAATTTTCCCGAAAAAATTATTTTTTCCCGCCAAAAAAAAAAATCCCGCCAAAATCGAAAAATTTTCCCGCCAAAAATATTGAAATTTATACCTTTTAAAAACCTTGTAAATGCTTTAAAAAAACTTTTAAAAGCGTTTACAAGGTTTTTAAAAGGTTTTTAAACACATTGTAAACGCTTTTAAAAACCTTGTAAATGCTTTTAAAAAGCTTGTAAATGCTTTTAAAAAGCTTGTAAATGCTTTAAAAGGTTTTTAAACACCTTGTAAATGCTTTTAAAAGCGTTTACAAGGTGTTTAAAAACCTTTTAAAACCCTTTTAAAAATCTTATAAAAACTTTTACAAGGTTTTTAAAAACATTGTAAAAGCGTTTAGAAGGTGTTTAAAAACCTTTTAAAAATCCTTTTAAAAACTATTTAAAAACCTTTTAAAACCTTTTAAAACCCTTTTAAAAATCTTGTAAAAGCGTTTAAAAGTTGTTTAAAAAACCTTTTAAAACTCTTTAAAAAATATTGTAAAAGCTTTTACAAGGTGTTTATAAGGTAGAAACCTTATAAAACCTTTTAAAAACCTTGTAAATTTTTTTGGCGGCAAAAATTTTGGCGGGAAAATTTTTTTTTCGAATTTTTTATCAAAATTTTTTGACAAAAAAATTTTTGGCGGGAAAATTTTTCGAAAAATTTTGGCGGGAAAATATGTCGAAAATTTTTTGGCGGGAAAATTTTGTTTTTCTTTTTATTGAATAAAATAATTTTCATCTAAGGGTAAAATGGTCATTAAAAATTAAAAGAGGGCATCAATAAAAATGGCCAGAAAAGAGGGTATTTTTGAAAAGGGGTATATCAAAAGGGGCATTTTTAACAAATTCTCTATATTTATTTGCGATCTTACGTAGTATTTTAGTTAAAATTTTTATCAATAAGAATCATTGAATATGAATGAAGATTAAAAGAAAAATCTATATAAATGCCGTACTTATTTTACTAATCTATATATAACATATATTGTCTAGTGTCGTAATAATATTATCGACAATCTTCTAACCTTTTATCTTTAAAAGAGTTCATTTCATATTCATATCCCATGAAAACATAATTTTAAAAAATCTAACGTCAATGTCGATCGTTGACCTAATTATAGAGACCATTTAAACATATTCATACCTTACATTAAATGCGAATATAAAAAGTTACATGAACAGTTTAAGTGCTATGTCGCTACAATGAGGTTGTCTAAATGCAAGATAGAATGCATCATCTGCCATAATAGAATTTCTGACTAAATCAATAATGTTTAAATGATTAAATATTTAAACCCCACAATGAATATCTATTCGCTAATCTAAGTTACATATTTTTCTAAAATCTCATATGTTATTTGCAGATGTTAATTTTGTGATGCAACCCTCTTCTAAAAAAAAACATAGTATACTTTAAATATGTTGTTTTTGCCAATGTTTTGGGTTAAAAGTATTTGATAATATATATATATATATATATATATGTTATATTTGTTATATATGTATTATATCATGTTATAAAATTGTAGCTCTAGTTGATAATATACCTTATGAGATTTACTATAATAAATCTTTATGGTATATGTTTTTTAGAAACTAATGTTTATTTCAATTTTATTTTCATGTTTAGATTTTTATAAATACAATGACATAACTTGTTTTTTTACTCCACCTTGCATTAAAATCTTATTTACATTCTAAAACTCATTAACCCATTCTAAATTTTGAAATATAATCATTTTTTGGTTATAATTCTAATAATAACATTATTACTAAAACAAAATTATAGTATTATTTTTTACTATTTCAAAATTTTCATTTATTTTACTTAATTCATTTTTAGATAGTTATTATTTTTATTATTTACTAAAAACTTAAATTATTTTTATTATTTACTAAAAACTTAAATTATGTTTATTATTTACTAAAAACTTAAATTATTGTTTATACTATTTTAAAATTGGATTATTTTTAATTAATTTGTTTTTTATTTATTTTTACTATTATTACTGATAAGCAATAAATATGCAATGAATGAATATTAAAAATAATTTTTTTATGCAATGAATGAATATTAAAAATAACTTTTTTTATATGCAATGAATGAATATTAAAAATATTTTTTTTTATTAAAAATAAATTGATTAGGTGGATGATGATGTGGAGGAAGGAGGAGTGAGCAAAGTTAACTTTATATATATAGATATATTTACATTATTATTTATAACATATATAATGCTTATTGTCAAAATTCAAGTTATATAATATCTTCATTCTTCACATATATAATGCTTATTGTCAGGATAAACTACCAAAGCACCATTACTATGGGGGATCGATTTTGTTGTTAAATCTTATTGGATAGAACAAACTTTTATTAACAAATGTATATGATTAATTGATAATGCATGCATAAATACAACACAACACAATCACTTTGTGCCAGAAAAATAATAAATAAGGGGGAGTTTTTTTTTTTGTTCGTTTATACTATATCATATCTTAAATCATTCTCTTTAACTGGATCATCCCTGAAAGAATTGCTTTTTGAGACCCGGAAGATGAACGTTGGCAATGTAATGCTTCCAGTCAATGTCTTTGGTATTGAACTCAAACATCTTTCTCTCTTTCGTAGACATCTCATGCATCAAACTTGTTGTATTCGTATCGTCAAACCTAGTATAGAATTTGAATTATGGGTTAGTACGTAGTCTCATGATTGCTTTATAATATAAGAACAAGGCCAAGTATATATGGTGTATTGATTACCGCGCTTGAAAGAACATGTAAGGCTTATATGTTCTTGCCATGGACACAAGATAGTTTAGCCTTCTCTTTCCCTTATCGCTCATTGTGGATACATGTGACGCTCCTTCTTTTCTTTTCATTTTGTTGGACAAAGAGGAGGTGAAACTCTCTAAGGATCTGTGGTATTTCATAGGCGCTAAATC
Source organism: Camelina hispida (assembly GCA_023657505.1). Classification (NCBI taxonomy): domain Eukaryota; kingdom Viridiplantae; phylum Streptophyta; class Magnoliopsida; order Brassicales; family Brassicaceae; genus Camelina; species Camelina hispida. The sequence continues at coordinate 32,668,769 of CP094632.1, forward strand.
TATCTCTTTATCTTCCAATGGCGAGTCACGCAGATGTTGGTAATAGAGGTCCATCAACTCGCCAAATCGCAGTGGATTTGCATGAGATGTAGAGGTGACAGTGTAAACTTTGAGCTCTTGTACACCACAACCATGCTTTGCCATGACTGCTATTGCCGCGTTCACAACCATATCAACAGGTGTGATGTCCAATAAAGATTGGGAATCTGCCAAGAATCCAGAAATCTGGCCTTTGCCATAGCCAACAATGATTGGATCAACCATTCTGTTTTACACCAAATAAGCTAATACATAGTAGGCCCTTGTTTCTAAAAACAATTTTTTAACCTTATTCCTTGGATCCAGCCAGGGAAAGGCTCCTTGTAAGAGCTTTCGATAATACTAGGCCTTATGATCACCACAGGCAAATCTCCTCGATTGCTGTTAATTATAGTCTCCCCCATGGCTTTTGTGAATGTGTAACTATTATCCCACCCATAGTGTTGAGCTCTGTTTCTCATAACATAAACGAAATATTATTTCAGGTTTTCGTAGATAAGAAAGTAATTGTTGTTGTTACATAAGATGAAAACATAGAAAGGTGCTGCAGAAAATAAATTTTGAACGTGTATTTTCTCACCTTTCAAAACCGAGTTCTTTCAGTTTATTGGTTTCTTCACTGCCATGGAACTTTCTTACAGCTTCTGAAGCTAGTTTCAGCTCGGATTCGATGTTCAAGTCAGAAGTTATGTTTTCTCCAATACAGAGAGGAGTCTCTACTACTGTCCCCTCATTCTTGCCAGTCACGTAAGCTACATATCCAAAAAAAAAAGAAGAAAAAAAATCATGCAGTTTCTGAAAGCTCTCTGCAAACACCTTAGTCTCGGCCAGAACAATTTTTTAAAAAAACTCATACCAGTTGAAAAATGTAGGAAAAGTTTTAACTTCTTGCATTCTTTTCCGAAGCTTAAGAGCCTATTAGGTCCCAGAGCATTGACATTTAGGGCAGAGTCGTATCTGTTTTGGTATGTTTGGATTACAAACAAAGTAATCAATTAGTTACTACAGTTTGTTTGCAAGCAATGAAAAACCTAGCGAGAAGAAACAGACAATACACCTGTCGTCGAATGTTGTACGACCACCACAACTGATAATGACATCAATCTCCTCACTAATCATGTCTGCTATTTCAGGTTCGATCCCTAGATTGTCTTCTCCTATGTCTCCAATTACTGGAATCAACTTGCTCTTCATGAAAGCCTCATAAGAGCTCCCATGCATTTGCTTCAGAAGTTTGAACAGATCAGAGCTTATGATCTGTTTGAAAAAAAAAAAAAAAAAAAAAAAAAGGATGCAAAATGTGAAAAGGAACCAAAATTAAAATGGTTGAGAATGGAAATATGTAAAACAGACCTCATCGTAGAGTCTCTTGTTTGCTGATTCTTGATCCTTGGATCTCATCAGAAGAAAGATCCTCCCAATCTCAGGACTTTCTCTCAACATTTTCTCAATCAACACTACAACAAAACTTTATTATAACCCAAAAAATCGTTTACTTGGATAAGAAGAAAACTCTAAATTTAGGGTTTTTACTTACCTTTGGCAAGAAACCCTGTTGCACCAGTGACGAGATAGCTTTTTTCTACCTGAAGCCTCTCTAACGACATCACAGCTTTCAAAGACGTCTCACGACAACAACACGAAGTTTGGACTCTACGACTACTAGTAGTCTGTGGCCAACAACGAGCCAGGTAGCGGTTAGGTTTGCTGGTAAAAGAGGATAAGAAGCTCACACCATTCAACTTGACGGCGTTGCTCGTGGCGAGGAAATTTCTGGTTGCCATTTTTAGCCACCAACAAATACAATAAAAAAGGAAGCTTTTACCTTTTAAGATAACACCGATCGCAAAAAAGGAAAGTTTTTAAGTTGTTTTTTTATGTCTTTTGTGGGCAGTATATAACTGCATATATAGGGAAAGTTTCTTAGGAATTAATGCGGTTAGGTTGCTGTGGGTCATGCGGACCTAGTAGTGACGCTGTGTGTTTGGCCTTGTGAAAAAACGTTTTTTAATTTCTTCTTTTAGGGGTTCTGTGTGAGGATAAGGGTAGAGAAATAATGCGGGTAGTCTAGGGAGGGGAGGGGTCTGGACCGTTTAGTTTAGGGCCTTTAGGCAAATGAGAAAGAAAAAAAAAACAATCAAACTTTCAGCAAAAGCTGTTTTGTTTTTATCAATTTAATACTTACTTTATATTCTACTTAGAGATGTGTCAAAGATTATTAAAAACAATTTCTGCGTGCTATAAGCTTTTAAAGTTCAGATTTGTACACGTTCATCGATTGTAACCAGAAACTTTCTTGTACCGACAAAAAAAAAAAAAAAAAAAAAAATCAGAAACTTTCTTGTAATGGACGGTGAACGTGGTAATACAATCATAAGATGAACGAACCACTAATTAATACTCGATAAACCCTTTAATTTTGTGAAAATATATACTATCGTTCTAAGGAAATGAATCAATATTGGTTTAATACTTATACTCGATACTGTATTAACAGATAACCATCGCTGTTCTGTATTCATTATGTTGTACGTACAAGCACAGATAACGAACACATACTCTACTATATACTATATTCTATAGATAACGAACATATATTATAATCGTTGTTAGTACCATATTATAATTGCTGTTAATGGAGCTCATTATCAAAGATAAACGATGCGTTGGGTCGTCACAGTGTCACACAATTGGCGCGGTATAAATTTATCACTATATACTAAAATAAATGGGCTAGCTGGCTGGTTTAGATAAGAATATGAATGCTGTTGTTGTAGTTGGAGTTTAGGGGAACGATTTCGTTGTCAGAAATATTTATTTGTGTTATGTATATGATTGGGTGCAAGGGACTAGATATGCATATTATAGTCTTAAGCAAATTTGAGTTAATTGTTAATTGTTGTTGTATAATAATTCAAGGGTATTAAATTTAATTATCTTAAGTATTCACAGTTTGATTGATCCACTGAGTGACCACCTTTAAGCACCTGTAAGAGTAAGACATTCGTTCTCCAACCTACGGTTTTTAGTGGAGTAACTTTGGTTTGAGACTTTAAACCAAACGACACCTTTTCTTTTGACTGAGTGGTCAAGCCCAAGCCCAAGCCCAAGCCCCGATCAAGCTCTGCTGCCGAAGATGTCTAAAAAAACTCAAGCATCATTCAATTCAACAACATCGTAACTGGGACAGATCGATTTTGTTGTTGTTATACTTTTGATAACTGGATATGTTAAAGCTTCTTGGGTACAAAAAAATCATGTTGGGTAGTTCGCTCTGTTTCTTCTTTAAGCACACCAAAGATTGGTCTTTACTGTTCAAACATACCTTACTAATTGTGCAAAATGACATACAGTTTAAGTAAGAACTTGTAACTGATATAATCCAAACTATGTAACAACCTGCACTATGTTATAGTGCAAGATAAATCTATGTAGATAAAAGTAGAGTTATGAGTAAAAAAAAAAAAATTATGATTTAAAATTCGTTTGTGTAAAAACAAAATATATAACCCGTGAGAATATGTTTAAATCAAACTATTATGTATCAACTGATCATATAATCCGTTTTTTCTTCAATCTATGCAAGATTATTTTATTTAGTTTAAATTTTCTTTTATTTTGTGTAAATATATGTTCTGCCGTGAATTATTATACCAATGGTATTAAATAAGTCAATTCTCTATAAAAATGATTATTGTGATAATTTTATTTTGGAAACTTTAAATATGTGAATAGTAATCAATTTTTTAAATAGGTGAATAATTTTGGGTTTTGAAAGCGTTTAATCTAATAATTTTATATTTTAATAATTAAATATGTTATAAAAATGATTAAAATAAATTTTAAAATTGAAATGTTTTTGATTTTCTATAATTAATTGAAAATGAATATTCTTTAATCACTCAATAGCAATTATGTGTAAATATCTATAAAAATGAGGGCAATAAATTCATCAGTGTCTCGGGATCTCTAACAACAGAGACATGAGCATTTTCTTGACAATGATTATAAAAGAAATCGTAGATATACTAAATAAATAAATAATAATGCCGATACACTAAAGATATTTGTAGGAGAAATTAATCATTCTCACAGAGTAAAGATGATAACTTGAAAACATAATTAAATTCATATATGTATCATCAAATTAATGGAACATAATTATAAATTCATATATATGATCAAATAACTCTCTTCAAATGATCAAGTCTTCACTGAAAGAAATTCCTTTTTGAGACCTGGAAGATGAACGTTGACAATGTAATGCTCCCAGTCAATGCTTTTGATATCAAACCCAAACATCTTTCTCTCTTCCATTGACATCTCATGTATCAGACTTACTGTATTGGTGTCGTCAAGCCTGGTATATATATATATTGACTTATGGGTCAGTATCATCTGATAGCTTTTGGCTTTAATAAAAGAACGTAACAAAGGACAAAGTATGTTACATACCGAGCTTGAAAGAATGTGTAAGGCTCATATGTTCTTGCCAATGACACAAAATAGTTTAGCTTCTTCTTTCCTCTCATGCTCAATCCTCTTCCTTCGTTGTTAGTCACTCTTTCCTGTTTTGTTATTGTGTTCGATAAAGAGGAAGTGAACCCCTCTAAGGAACTGTGGAACTTCATACGCTCTAAGTCCATCACTGTCTCTTCCAGTGGAGAGACACGAAGATGTTGATGAGAGAGGTCCAACAACTCACCAACTCGCATGTGATTTGGATGAGATGAAGAAGTGACATTGTAAACTTTGAGCTCTGGGACACCACAACCATGCTTTGCCATGGCTGCTATTGCAGCGTTCACAACCATGTCAACTGGTATAACGTCTAATAAAGCTTGAGAATCTCCCCAGAAGTCAGAAATTTGGCATTTGGCATAGGCCAAGATTATTGGATCAGCCATTCTGTTTTTTTAGAACCAAATGAAAACTTTCAGTTAAAACCACAAGCTTATGATTACTACCGGCAAGATGATTGGCATTAGTCCTTGTCTCTAAAAACAATTTTTTAACCTTATTCCTTGGATCCAGCCAGGGAAAGGCTCCTTGTAAGAGCTTTCGATAATGCTAGGCCTTATGATTACTACAGGCAAATCTCCTCGCTTGCTGTGAATTATAGTCTCACCTATGGCTTTTGTGAATGTGTAACTATTTTCCCACCCATAGTGTTGAGCTCTGTTTCTCATAACATATTATTTCATATTTGGATACTTAAAAGTAATTTTTGGTACAGCATAGTAGGTGCTGCAGATTGTAATATTTTCAAGTTGATTCTCACCTTTTAAAACCGAGTTCTTTCAGTTTCTTGATTTTTTCACTGCCACGGAACTTTCTTACAGCTTCTGAAGCTAGTTTCAGCTCGGATTCGATGTTCAAGTCAGAAGTTATGTTTTCTCCAATACAGAGAGGAGTCTCTAGTACTGTCCCCTCATTCTTGCCAGTCACGTAAGCTACGTATCCAACAAGAAAAGAAAAAAAAAAAAAATCAGTTTCTGAAAATTCTCTACAAAAACCTTATTATCTGCCAAAACAATTTAAAGAAAACTCTTACCAGTTGAAAAATGGAGGAAAAGTTTCAATTTCTTGCATTCTTTTCCGAAGCTTAAGAGCCTATCAGGTCCAAGAGCATTGACACTTAGGGCAGAGTCGTATCTGTTTCCGTTTGTTTGGATTAAAAGCAAAATCATTAATTAATTACTACAGTTAATGCAAGCAGTGAATAATCGAGCAAGAAGAAACAGAGGAAACACCTGTCGTCGAATGTTGTACGACCACCACAACTGATAATGACATCAATCTCCCCACTAATCATGTCTGCTATTTCAGGTTCGATCCCTAGATTGTCTTCTCCAATGTCTCCAATTACTGGAATCAACTTGCTCTTCATGAAACCTTCATAAGAGCTCCCGTGCATCTGCTTCAGAAGCTTGAACAGATCCGAGCTTATGATCTGTTTGAAAAATGAGAAAAGGGATACAAAATGTGATAAGGAACCAAAATTAAAAATGGTTGGGAATGAAAACGTTTAAAACAAACCTCATCGTAGAGTCTCTTGTTTGCTGATTCTTGATCCTTGGATCTCATCAGAAGGAAGATCTTCCCAATCTCAGGACTTTCCCTCAACAATTTCTCAATCAACACTGCAACGAACAATTTTTCAACCTGAAAATAAGTTTAGTTTGATAAGAAGATAACTCTAATTTAGAGTTTTTACTACTTACCTTTGGCAAGAAACCCTGTTGCACCAGTAACGAGATAGCTTTTTCCTCTTAAGAAACGGACGATTCCAATTCCGTCACTGTTGGGACCTGATTCTGCCTTAGGTTTCATTGACGACGTCGCAGCTTTCAAAGACGTCTGACGATAACTACACGAAGTTTGGACTCTAGGGGTACTAGTAGTAGTATGCGACCAACAACGAGCCAAGTAGCGGTTAGGTTTGCCGGTAAAATAGGAGAAGAAGCTGACACCATTCAATTTGACGGCGTTGCTCGTGGCGAGGAGATTACTGGTTGCCATTTTTAGCCACCAATAAATATAATTAACGAAAGGAAAAATTTTAAGAAAAAACTAAAAATACAAAGCTTTAGTGGGAGTGTGTATATATATAGGGCAAGTTACTTAGACCATCTTTATTGTGGGAGTGTATATATAGGGAAAAATACTTATTAGACCATCTTTATTGTTCATCCTCCTATGGGGTCTTTAACATAGATTAACAGTTAAATTTTAAAACAACCTATTAAAAGTATCTTAAGTGTTTATGTCCTTCTTTTTTTTTGTCACAATCTTAAGTGTTTATGTAAATCACAAATATCTCATGGTAAAACACTCCCCAACTTCTTTTATCTATCTATTAATCTATTTTAACATTTTTAAAGTACATTTGACAAAATAAAATTTATGTTATACTTAATTACATGGAAGATCATTGAAACCAAAATATTTCCAAATTTATCTAATTTTCATAAATCTTTGTACCTAAGTCAAACATATATATATATGATTCACTTTTATTTGATCTTATATTTATATTAATTTGAATTATTATATAAAACATTTACTTAATTAAATTTGTGATTTTTTATGCATATATATGATGTGATTCAATTTTTACAAAGGGACATATATTACTCAATCGATAAATTAAAAAAAAAAATGTGTACAATATCCCATATCGTCTGGAAAAATAGGACAATGGTTTCAGGGTTATGCTATAAAAGGAACCAAAATAATTCTGAATACTAATGAGTAAGACCATCTCCAACTCATCTTCATTTCTATTTGCAAACTCCATTTTAGAGAAAAACCTTCTCCAAACCCACTCCATTTCCATCTCTAAAATGGAGATCTCTATATTTGTCTCTATATTTGGAGACTTTTAATTCATTTCTCCATTTTGGAGTTGAGCTTTTTTATTTGCAAATCAGTCCCTTAAATTTATATAGATTTATATTTTATATCTAAATACATTTAATTATTATAATTTATAATTAAACTTATAAATAATAATTTTAAAATTCAACAATTAACATATATTACATAGAAAATAGACAATACAAAAAAGTACAAAATACCATTAGTACCAATAAAATTTAAAATACATAATATGACTTAAACTAAAGATTAAAAACAACTTAATACAACAAAGACTAATAATTAATGAATGTTGTGTAATGTAATGTTGTTCAATAATAAATTTTAAATATAAATAGCATGCTAAAAATAAAATAATTGGGTCAAATTTGTAATTTTAATAAATAAAGGATCATTATAAAAATTAATAATAAGATATAAGAAGAATATTCTAAGAATATTCTCTTTTGGAGTCAAATATGGAGAAATAGGTTGGAGTAAAACCATCTTAAAAATGGAGTTACTCCAAAATAGAGTCAAAAATGAATAAATAGGTTGGAGATGCCTAAGGAGCTTTATTTATCACGCATTCAAATTTATAATTTTTATTTGGTTTACTCTGGTTCTTTATATTAAATAATTTAAACTATTAAAAACTAAAATATTATTAACTCGATGCTATACAGGCAAAACAGCATTTCATTATTTTGTTAAGAATGTTAATATTAAAGTAATAGACACATCTAGTTAAATTAATTAAATTAATATTAGATTTAGAAAAAAAAAAGTTATCGCGAGTTGGATCATATAATTAATAATCAAAATACAATTATACAATTTTAAACACTAAAGAAAACAAAAAATATTAATAAATAAATACAATTTAGAATTTATTTATTTTTAGTTATAAATAAATTATCTTACAGTATATTGTGGGTTAAAATCTAATTATTTAAAATTTTTAACACATCCCCTCTATTTTGTACAATGGGTATGCTCTTAGGTTGATGGGGGGTCAAGCGGACCTAGTGGTGTTTAAAATTGTGACTAACCAGTTTTAAGGATAGAAAAACGTAGGCATTTATTGTTTCTAGCAATGTGAAAAGAAAAAAGACAAACTTTTAAACCAAAGATGATGTCTTGTTTACTCAATTTAGTACTATTGTTCGGAGGGCAGGCGACCTAAGCGACGGCTTGGGGTCCCACAAATTTTTGTTTTTTTTTGGGTTTTTTAATTAAGATTCATTTAAAAACTTAAATGAATCTAAGAGTAAATGATACATACGCCCAGACGAGGAAAACTAAAGCCGGCGGACAACTAAAAGTCCCCAGAGTCGATGCCAGAGGAAAAGAACATTCCCTGGAAACTAAGCCCTATCAAAGGGAAACAACATAAACTGAACTAGAAATACAAGTATATGATACAAGTATATGAAAAATGCTCAATTTTGTAAAAAGAAAAAAAGAAACTCGTTCGCTCCCCAACCTTTGGAGTTTCTTTTTAATTTATTTTAATGTTTGGTTGAAAAAAAAAAAAAAAAAAAAAAAAAACTTGTCCAAAAAATTAGATTTCAGTATGAATTTGGGTCAACAAATTTAAACTTTTAGTATAAATCTACTATGAACCGTCCCATAATTTTTTCTTTAGTATAAGGAGGAAAAAAAGAATTTGCTTTAAAGTCTCTTAGCCGGGGTTGTGTTTAGGGCACCCAACAATATCGGTGTGGCACTCAAGAGATTTATGTATAATATTATGTTAGACAATTTCTGCGTGCTCCTCTAAGCTTTTAAAGTTCAGATGTGTACACGTTGATGGAGTGTAACCAGATACATTCCTGTAATGAACAGAACATATTAGACACAATCAGACGACTAATCAAAGCTTAATAAAGGTGAACGAACCACTCAACCACTAATACTCGATAGCCTTTAAATTTTGTGAAAGAATATATCATTCTAGCTAGGGGAATGAAATGAACGATCGATTCTGTTGTTATACCTTTGCCCTTTTGGTGGATATGTTAAAGCTTTTTGGACAAAAGATCTTATGTTCGGTAGTTCGCTCTGTTTCTTCTTTATAAGCACACCAAAAATTGGTCTTTAGTGTTCAAATATACGTCACTAATTGTGATAGGACCTACAGTTTAGGTAAGGAACTTGTAATATGAGAAAAAAGGCAAAGGTATAACTAATAATAAGGAAATCTAATGGATATTATAGGAGAAAATGTTCATAAACTAAAAGAATTAATAATAATTAATGCTGATACACTGATGAGTGAACAAAGCACCATGCATGCTAAAGTTTTTTTTTTTTTGGTAAAAGGTGCATGCTAAAGTTATTTTAAGCAATTAATCATTCTCATAGAGAAAAACATTAAACAAGACTCTTGTCCTTCGGTTTCACTCACTGACTCACCCGATTATTTCAAAACCAAAACCCACCATATCTTACTGCTCTTGCAAGAGCTTATTAGACCCATAACTACTGACAATAAATTAATGGAACAAAATTAAGTTCATATATATGATATATATCATCAAATAACTCTCTTCGATCGACTCAAGTCTTCACTGAAAGAAATTCGTTTTTGAGACCTGGAAGATGAACGTTGACAATGTAATGCTCCCAGTCAATGTTTTTGATATCGAACCCAAACATCTTTCTCTCTTTCATTGACATCTCATGTATCATACTTGTTATATTGGTGTCGTCAAGCCTGGTATATTGACTTATTGGTCAGTATAATTAATCTGATAGCTTTTTGCTTTAATAAAAGAGCAAAAGGTCAAGTACTATATATGTTACATACCGAGCTTGAAAGAATGTGTAAGGCTCATATGTTCTTGCCAAGGACACAAAATAGTTTAGTTTCCTCTTTCCTCTCATGCTCAATATTCCTCTTCCTTCGTTGTCAATCACTCTTTCCTGTTTTGTTATTGTGTTCGATAAAGAGGAAGTGAAACCTTCTAAGGAACTTCATACGCTCTAAAGTCTATCACTGTTTCTTCCAGTGGAGAGTCACGAAGATGTTAATGAGAGAGAGGTCCATCAATTCACCAACTCGCATGGGATTCGAATGAGATGAAGAAGTGACATTGTAAACTTTTAAGCTCTCTGAGACACCACAACCGTGCTTTGCCATGGCGAGAAGCCAAGACACAACAGTTACTACAATCTATATATACCCGATAAAATCAGTTTGTTACAATGAGCTTCGACAATTGTGAGAGAAAGAACATACTATAGTCTTAATACAAAGATTATGAAGACGAAACCAAAGGATGGAGAGGAAATTACTCAACTATATTTGTTTTAGGGTTCAGTGAATTTGGTAGAGATGGGGCCGGATGAAGAAAGATTTTGCTGTCGTTCTCAACTATTGACTACAATCGTCCGGTTCAAGGTATCGGTTTACATCCGGTTTAATTCATTTTTCTTTTTATCAGAGAGAATCGAAACTAATCGAGCAAAGGGTGGAGATGATTAATCGAGAAGAGTTCTTCTCTCTCGGCTTGGCTCTCTGGGTTGACGGCTGTGGTGAGAGCGGTGGAAGACAGAAGGTGGATCGGTGGGTTTCACCGGCGATTAACGGCGGATCTCTTGAGTTTCGGTTTGATTGAGCCACAATCCGTCTGCACCGCCGGAAATCGAGGCGGTGGTCGCCGGAAATCGAGGGTTTTAGTTGTGGTTTTCTCTTCTTATTCTGTGAGGGAAGTTTCGGGCTTTGGCTTGTCATCGATTCTAACACGGGTTGCTGATTCGTTTGCTCCGAGTCCGAGGTGAAGCCCTCAAAAAAGTCTCCTTCTCGCAAACGCCAGATCTACTAGGTGTGAGCCTCGTGTAGTTGCTCAACCCATACCGTTCAGATCTCTTTTTACTTGTTGCTTTTTCCCTTTTGTGAATCTCCAGTGTATCGCTTTCCGATTTGCTATATTGGAGAGTTATTAATAATAATAAAAATTAATATTAAAAATAAATAATAATCCCTAATTAATACAGTACTCCGTTAAAAACAATTTTGGAGAAGCAAAAAGGAAAATTGGGAAAAGGAAATTGTATGTAAATTGACCCGTTACAACAAATTATAATCAGAGTTTTGCTTTATTGCTAAGTATATAAATAGGGTTAAACCCTAATCATAATAACACTCTCCACAATTTCATCTTTCACAACAATCGCTCTCTCTCTCTCTCTGATTCCAATCTCTTTTACGACTCTCTCTCAAGTATCATCGATCCATCTCTCTTTCTCTAAATTCACTCCGATAATAATGGAAACCAAACCAGTCGTCGGCGTCGATGTTCATGTATCGGGTTGGTCTCATCCCTTGTCAGACTTCTTAAGCGATGTAATAATCAGTCGAGACAGAGAAATCGAGGAACTTATCATAGACAAGAACGATGACAGCGTAACGAGTTTCAGATCTTACCCAGACGATACTTGTCCTTCCGACCCACTCATCTATCTCAAGTTGGAAAACTTCGAACCAAACTCCATCTATCAACTTGTTCTCAGCGAACTCCACGATCGTCTCATGTCCAAACAAATATCCGATCAGATTCTTCTTAAAGCCCAACAACTCAGAAGTCAATTGACACCACAACAACCCTTATTCATTACAGTCTACATCACATTGACACACAAGGAATACATCGTCGTGCCTTGTATCTCTGGTCCGTCGTTTACAAGTACAGATCTGGTGGACAAAGAGACCGAAGAAGAAGAAACGAAGACTTGTGCGATTTGTTTGGAGAATTTGTTGGAGTCGGGATGCGAGGTTGATCGTATCTACCCTATGCCTAATTGCTCTCATCTTTTTCATGAAGATTGTGTCATCGAGTGGTTGAATCGACAAAAAAACTCATGCCCTCTCTGTCGCCAACCTGTTTACACGTAACAAATTAGTGAAACAGAGTCTAGTTAATTAGGGTTTCAAAACATGTATTTTTTTTTTTTTTTTTTTTTGGTGTGGTTGTAATGATTTAGTTAATCCGCGTGTCCCCAAGTCTAATTAGGGTTTCAAATTTTGTTAGTATTATTTTTGTTTTTGTTGTGGTTGTAGACGTGTAATTGTAGTAGTGATAAATTTTGTTAATCTAGGGGGTTTCACAATTGTTATAGTGCTGGTGATTTTAAGGTACTCATAATTAGGGTGTATTGTTTATTGAAGATTTATATACTCTTGACTTGAAATTCTTTTTTTTTTTTTTGAAAAAAAAATGAGACAAAATGTTACAAAGTTTATACTCGAACCCATGTCCTCGGTAACACCACTACTCTTGACTTGAAATTCACACTATTAATTCATTACAAGATTGATTTTGGTATGCAACACAAATCTTTTAAGCTTGGGACTTTTGAGTAGAGATTAATGATATAAAAAAAAAAATATATATTGGATTTTGAAACAACCTTCAAATCACCAGAGAGGAGAAACAATTCACTATATCTATTATCTACCAAATAACAACTTAGAGTTTAGAGTTTCTAAAGCAACCTGCAGCTGGCACGTGAATTTGAGTTTACTCGCGGCTGTTGCAGCACCTAACTATTGTTATTTGTTCACTGCAGTGCAAGAGAACAGGGGATACACATTGATGAAATGGTTCAGCAGACAGCAACTGAAGATTTCAAAGAACAAGCTTTAGAGTACGCTCTTTCTCCTTAATTATAACATCTATCTCTCTTTACTCTGCAAAGTTGTTGAGATCATGAGTTTTGCTTCTTCTTTTTTTTTTTGGTGTTATTCAGTCATTGGAAGGTGATGGTTTAAAATACTCAACAATTGATGATCGTATCATCATTTGAAACATGTCGAGCTTTGAATGGATCACCAAAACCAAAAGAATGTGTAAGGCTCATATGTTGTTGCCAATCACACAAAATAGTTTAGCTTCCTCTCATGCTCAATTCTCTTCCTTCGTTGTCATTCCCTCTTTCCTGTTTTGTTATTGTGTCCGATAAAGAGGAAGTGAAACCTTCTAAGGAACTGTGGAACTTCATACGCTCTAAGTCTATCACTGTTTCTTGCAGTGGAGGGAGAGTCATGAAGATGTTGATGAGAGAGGTCCATCAATTCACCAACTCGCACGGGATTCGAATGAGATGAAGAAGTGACATTGTAAAATTTAAGCTCTGAGACACCACAACCGTGCTTTGCCATGGCTGCTATTGCAGCGTTCACAACCATGTCAACTGGTATAACGTCTAATAAAGCTTGAGAATCTCCCCAGAAGTCACCAAGTTCGCCTTTGTCATAGGCCACTATGATTGAATCTGTCATTCTGTTTTTTCTATTGTTATTAAAAGCCAAATGTTAGTTTCAGTTAAAACCACAAGCCAATTTATTATAGTCCCTTGTAAAAAACAAATTTTTAAACCTTAATTCTTGGATCCATCCAGGGAAAGGTTCCTTGTAAGAGCTTTCGGTAATACTATTACTAGGCCTTATGATCACCACAGGCAAGTCTCCTCGATTGCTGTTTATTATAGTCTCCCCTATGGCTTTTGTGAAAGTGTAACTATTTTCCCACCCATAGTGTTGAGCTCTGTTTCTCATAACATAACAGACATATTATTTCAGATTTTGGTACATAAGATAAAAAAGCATAGTAGGTGCTGCAGAAAGTAAAAACTTCACGTGTATTATCACCTTTCAAAGCCGAGTTCTTTCAGTTTCTTGTTTTCTTCGCTGCCATATAACTTTTTTACAGCTTCTGAAGCTAGTTTTAGCTCTGATTCGATGTTTAAGTCAGAACTTATGTTTTCTCCGATACAGAGAGGAGTCTCTAGTACTGTCCACTCTTTCTTCCCAGTCACGTAAGCTACATATCCAAAAAAAAAAATTTAAAATAAAAAAGAGTTTCTGATAAACGCTCTCTTCAGAAACCTTATACTCAGCCAAAACAATATTTAAAAACTCATACCAGTTGAAAAATGGAGGAAAAGTGTTTCAATTTTTTGCATTCTTTGCCGAAGCTTAAGATCCTATCAGGTCCAAAAGCATTGACATTTAGGGCAGAATCATATCTGTTTCCGTTTGTTTGGATTAAAAGAAAAGTCATCAATTACTACAGTCATAGTTTGCAAGCAATGAAAAACCGAGAAAGAAGAAACAGAGGAAACACCTGTCGTCGAATGTCCTCCACAGTACCACAACTGACAATGACATCAACCTCATCACTAACCATGTCTACTATTTCAGATTCGATCCCTAGATTGTCTTCTCCAATTACTGGAATCAACTTGCTCTTCATGAAAGCTTCATAAGAGCTCCCGTGCATCTGCTTCAGAAGCTTGAATAGATCCGAGCTTGAATAGAATCGTAGGTGTGGATAGTTAATTTTGATTATAACTATGTATATGTATGGGTCCAATTTTTTTTGTAACTCAAAATTTAATTATAAACAAGTGATAACCAAAATTAATATTATTTTGATAAAATACCCTATTGTAAAGATGCTCTAAAACTAAAAGAAAATACAAGTTTCAGTCACCCAAAATATTTTAAAACAAAACACAACATATCACACTGCTGTGCTTGAAAGAGCTTATTACAACCCATGACTGACAAATTTGGAAAACTCTCATTATTTTTCATGATTTTAGCTGACTAATTGCTATCACATTCAAATCATCAATGATCACTTTCTTTAACTAGATCTTTGCTAGTAGAAGTGCCTTTTGAGACCTGGAAGATGGATGTTAACAATGTAATGCTCCCAGTTAATGCCTCTGATATCAAACTCAAACGTCTTTCTCTCTTCCACTGACAGCTCCTGTATCAGACTTGTTGTATTTGTATCGTCAAACCTTGAATTAATTTTGACTTATGGGTCAGTAATCTGATACTTTTCCGCTTAATAAAAGAAAAACAAAGGCCAATTATGTTACTTACCGAGCTTGAAAGAACGTGTAAGGCTCATAAGTTCTTGCCAAGGACACAAAATAGTTTAGCTTCCTGTTTCCCTTCATGCTCAATCCTCTTCCTTCACTGTTAATCTTTCTTTCTTGTTTTGTTATTGTGTTCGATAAAGAGGAAGTGAAACCCTCTAAGGAAGTGTGGAATTTCATACGCACTAAGTCTATCGCTGTTTCTTCCAATGGAGAGTCACAAAGATGTTGATGAGTGAGGTCCATCCACTCTCCAGCTCGCAATGGATTCGAATGAGATGAAGAAGTGACATTGTAAACTTTGAGGTCTGGGACACCACAACCATGCTTTGCCATGGCTGCTATTGCTGCATTCACAACCATGTCAACTGGAATAACATCTAATAAAGCTTGAGAATCTCCCCAGAAGTCAGAAATCTGGCCTTTGGCATAGGCCACGACGATTGGATCAGCCATTCTGTTTTTTAAAAAAACAAATTAAAACCAAATCAAACAAAAATTCAATTATAACAGACAAACAAATCTAGTAATCCCTTGTAGTTTTTATAACCTTATTCCTTGGATCCAGCCAGGGAAAGGCTCCTTGTAAGAGCTTTCGATGATACTAGGCCTTATGATCACTACGGGAAAATCTCCTCGATTGCTGTGAATTACAGTCTCACCTATGGCTTTTGTGAATGTGTAACTGTTTTCCCAGCCATAGTGTTGAGCTCTGTTTCTCATAACATAACAGAAAATTTCTTGATTTTGGTCCATAAGGAAGGAAGTGCATAAAGTAAAATTTATTGTTTGTTTGTCCTCACCTTTCAATTCCAAGTTCTTTCAGTTTCTTGATTCCTTCACTGCCATGGAACTTTCTTACAGCTTCTGAAGCTAGTTTTAGCTCGGATCCAATGTTCAAGTCAGAATTCATGTTTTCACCAATGCAGAGAGGTGTTTCTAGTACTATTCCCTCTTTCTTGCCAGTCACATAAGCTATATATCAACAACAACAACAAAAAATAGTTTCTGAAACATCTCTAAAAGAAACTTATTCTCACATAATGATAATAAAAAAAAAAAAATCATACCAGTTGAAAAGTGGAGGAAAAGTGTCAGTTTCTTGCACTCCTTTCCGAAGCTCAAAAGTCTACCAGGTCCAAGAGCATTGACAATTAGGGCAGAGTCATATCTATTTCCGTTTGTTTGAATTGAAACCAAAGTTATCATTATAATTAGTTTTAAACCAATAAAAACAGAGCAAATAAAAACAGAGTTAAATTAAACACCTGTCGTCGAATGTTGTACGACCACCACAACTGATAATGACATCAACCTCATCTCTAACCATGTCTGCTATTTCAGGTTCGATCCCTAGATTGTCTTCTCCAATGTCTCCAATTACTGGAATCAACTTGCTCTTCATGAAACCTTCATAAGAGCTCCCATGCATTTTCTTCAGAAGTTTGAACAGATCCGAGCTTATGATCTGTTTGAAAAAATAAAAACAAAAGGATAAAAAATATGAGAAGGAACCAACAAAATGGTTGAGAATGAAAACGTTTTAAACAGACCTCATCACAGAGTCTCTTGCTGGCTGATTCTTGATCTTTGGATCTCATCAGAAGGAATACCTTCCCAATCTCAGGACTTGCTCTCAATAATTTCTCAATCAACACTGCAGCAAACAATTTTCCAATTCAGGAACCTGTTTACTTGTACAATAAGAAAACTCTAATTTAGGGTTTCTCTTACCTTTGCCAAGAAACCCTGTTCCACCAGTAACGAGATAACTTTTCCCTTTTAAAAAACGGACGATTCCAATTCCTTCAGTGTCACTACTTGTTCCTGCCTCAGGGCTCTTTAAGGACGTCACAGCTTTCAAAGACGTCTCACGGTAACAACATGAAGTATGGACTCTACGAGTCGTCTGTGACAAACAAAAGTGGTGGTTAAGTTTGTCGGAGAAAGAGGGGACGAAGCTGACACCATTCAATTTGATGGCGTTGCTTGTGGCGAGGAGATTTGTGCTAGCCATTTTTAGTTACCAACAAGAAGAATAAACTGAAAGCTTTTCATTTGTTTTTTTATATAGAGAAATCTACCTAAGAAGTATAAGAATTAATACGGTTAGGTTATATGTTGGACCTTGTCCATTGACATTTACTGTTGTGTACTAAAAGAGTAAGAGGGACTGTCGACCAAAAAAAGTGTAAGAGTACACATATGGATCGGTTTTGACAAGAAGCTTTCCTTGTAATGAACGGAACATATTAAGTATATACAATCAAGCTAATCAAAGCGCTTAAAGGTGAACAAACCACTGTGTTTTGAGGCTTTGAGTAGTTGATTGCTTTATAATACTGATGAACATAATTTTGTGAACGTATCTTTCTAAGGAGATGAACAATATTTTGTTAATACTCAAAATACAGAGCAATATGGTAAACATAAATGTAAGCCTTCCTAGAATTAATCGATAAATTATAATCGCTGTTGCTCTATAATTATTTTATCAACCGTACTAATGTAGTTAATTATACTCAATGATCTTCCAAAATCCAAATGTTCATTTTTGTGGCTTTCAGTTTCAACAAACAAGGATGAATTAAGAGAGTCGCGTGCCTTCTTTCTCTATAGGAAACATTGCGTTGGATCGTCACAGTGCTACTCAACTGGTATTTATATTGTTCACTTGTGTTGAAGTACCGGGTGCCTTATTTAGATTAGATGAATGCTAGCTGCTGTCACAACAGTGTTCTGGTAGTTGGGAGTTTATGGAAACAAACTTTCGTGTTCATAAATGTTATTCGTACTGACTTGCCCTCAACAAATTTTCAATCATCAACATTGCAACAAACCATTTTCCAATCCGATAAATCAGTTTACGTTGATACGGAAACAAGGATTGGTCGACTGTGTTGTGTATTGACAAGTGTGAGAGTTTTTTTTTTTTTTTTTTTTTTTTTTTTTGAATGAATGTAAAATTATATTCAAACCAAAAAAAAGTCCTTTGTACAACAAGTGCGTCCTTGTATCAAAAAGTTTCTAAAAAAATCGAAAAAAAGCCAAACGTATGAAACTGAGAACTAGTTACGGGAAGCTAACCAAAGCTGCAGGGTAGGCCTGGGCATAAAATCCAAATCCGAAAATCCGAACCGTATCCGAACCGAAATAAGCGGATTAAAACCGAACCGATATTAAAGAAATAACCGATCGGATCTTGGCTTTCATTATTTTGGATATCGGATATTATCCGATCCGAACCGATATCCAATAGATATCCAAATATAACCGAACATATAAGAAATAGTTTGATATTCCTATAGATATGCCTCATATCTTTTATGTATTTGTATGGTTCTATGAGAATCTTGTCATTTATTTAATTTATATTTTTTTGTTTTGTTTTAATACTCCATTAGTATGGTTATTTGGGTAGAATAAGATAAAAAAAACTATTCGAATAAAACATTTTCTAATAACTTTTGGTTTAATTTTGGATATCAATAATCATATCCGAACCGATCCGAAATCCGAATTATCCAAACCGAAACCGATCCGAATTTTATAAATACCCGAATGGATGTTAGAGTCAATATCCAAAAAATCCGAAATCCGAAAAATCCGAACCGAATCCGATCCGATATCCGAACGCCCAGGCCTACTGCAGGGCATCGTGGAATTGCTTCACTAGAGGTTGCATCGAGAGAAGCTTATTTCTGATAAGACGGTCAAGATATTTAATCATCTGACTCGAGGTAGCAGGCACCTCTCCATGCCTGCGGCGATTCCTCTCAAGCCAAATAGTGTGTACAGCAGCCTGGAGGGCAATGCGGAGAAGGAATCGTTGTGTACCGTTGACTACTGGACCAGAGAGAAGAGCAAGGAGCTGGTTAAGACAAACAGAGGAAGGGCGAGGTAGAAAGGCGTGAGCTAGGGCCTGCCAAACCCGAGCAGTAAAAACGCAGTTGAAGAAAAGATGAGACAAGGTCTCAACGGGTTCCCTGCAGAACACACAGGAGTGGCTTGCAGCTCTGTTCCAAAGAAGCATTCGATCTCCCGTTGAGAGTCTGTTCCAAACCGCAAGCCAAAGCATAAAAGAGTGTTTTGGGATGGAATGGGGGAACCAGACTGCAGTATACCAGCTGACCTGCGACCCGCGGTGTCGAATCTGCGACCAAGTTTCTGAAGTAGAGAACTGAGCCATGTAGGTGTCATTCATACGTTTCCATAGTGCGACATCACTACTAGCAGAGGGCTCTCGGTTTTGAAGCTTGGTGATTTCTGCCTCAATTCGATTGAGTAAGGCCTCACGGTGATTTCGAGGTGTGTGAGTTTGGAGGACCGTAGCCACTGTTGCAGCGGAGGGTATACCAAAAGTAATAAACCCCCGATCGCCAAGGATCGTATGAAGGCACCCTAAGGGACACCAATTGTCATACCAAAAAGACGTGTTAGCACCATCCCCCACTGCCATCCGATGGAAACATTTTGCCTGAGGCCTGTATTTGAGCAATTTCTTCCACATCCAAGAACCCTTAGTGGTGGACTCCTTGACCGACCAGAAAGAGGAGGATCGCAGCAGTTCCCGCTTAACCCAATTAACCCAGAGAGAGTTTGTGGACGAAACTATGCGCCAAATGAGTTTGTAACAGCTAACCTTATTAACCTCCACCAGAGACTTGAGACCCAAGCCACCTTCCTCCTTCGGTAAACACACATCAACCCAGGCAACTTTATTTTTCCTCCCATTTAATTCGGGCCCCGACCAGAGAAACGCTGCACAAAGTCGTTCAATCTCTTGGACACATGCACTAGGAAGTCTGAAAGCTGAAATCCAAAAATTAGTGAGACTTGCAATAACAGAACTGAGTAACTGCAAACGGCCAGCAAAAGAGAGGAACCGTTGTTTCCAAGAACTTAATCGAGACTTGATCTTGTCAATCAGTGGGAGACAATCATGAATTATCATACGCTTGGTGAGTAGGGGAAGCCCCAAGTAACGAACAAGAAGTGTACCCAGAGCAAAGGGGAAGGTGGTGACAAGCTGTTGACGTTCTTGGTTAGTCACTCCAGCGAGGAAAAGCGTCGATTTCTCCGGACTAATACATAAGCCAGAATAAGCAGCGAAACAGCGGAAAACCTCAAGAATCCCCTCAATCGATGAGGCTTTACCATCAGAGAAGACCATTATATCGTCAGCGAAACAAAGATGGGTAAGGTTCAAACCACGGCAGCGAGGATGGTAGCCAAAATGACGAGAGATGGCTGCTTTGTCCAACATAGATGATAGAACATTCATACAGATGACAAAAAGATAAGGAGAAAGCGAACAACCTTGACGAAGTCCCTTCTCACTTTTAAAAAAACCCGCAAGCTCCCCATTGATTTGAACATAAAAAGATGCTGTAGAGATGCATAAGTTGATCCAGTGAATGAACTGTGGAGGAAAATTTAGAGCAGAGAGAACATTCAAGAGGAACGGCCACTGGACGGAATCAAAAGCCTTTGAAATATCAATCTTCAGAGCACAGCGAGAGGTGAGATTCTCTTTATGATAGTCCTTTACTAGCTCAGTTGCAAGTAGAAGATTCTCCATCAACAACCGGTCTTTGATAAATGCGGATTGATTGGGAGCAATGAAATCAGGCAAGATCACTTTAAGACGATTTGCCAGAAGCTTCGAGATTAGCTTGTACAAGACATTGCAGCAAGAGATCGGGCGGTAGTCCTTCATTTCTCTTGCCGCTGTTGTCTTTGGGATGAGGGCAAGAATCGTAGTATTTAAACCCTTAGGTAAAAAACCAAACCTGAAAAAAGATTGGATTGCTTTTGTAAGGTCAGCACCCAGAATAGGCCAAGCACTCTTGAAAAACTCCACCGTATATCCATCTGGACCTGGAGACTTATTCGATGGCATGGATAGAAGCACCTGCTTCACCTCTGCATCGGTGATCTCAAAAATTAACTGATCCTGCTGCAACTGGGTACACCTAAAGGGCAGTAGTTCCCGCAAAGCATCAACAGAAATACCGGTGAACGCTGGTGGCTTATAAGATAATAAGTGAGAGAAAAAACGAACGCCCTCAGCCTTAATGTCCTCCATCTCTGTAAGACAAACACCATCCGGGTCAAGAATTTCATAGATAGCATTGTGACTATGCCGCTCTTTAAGCGCATTGTAGAAAGCTCTATTATTTTTGTCTCCAACATGCAACCAGTGAAGTTTGGACCGCTGTTTTAAGAACCTTTCCTCCAAATCAGCAACTCGTTCCCAACGTGTGTGAGCAAGAGCCTCAGCCTCAATATCATACGATGATGGTTGAGAAAACGTGGACAATTGCTTAGAACATAAGTCAGCATAAGCATCAGCAGCACACTTTGAAATATTTGATAAGTGATTTCGACTTAGTTCTCTAAGTTGAGGCTTAAGTAATTTCAGCTTCTTGCTCAAACGAAACAGAGAAGTGGAGTGAACAGGAGGTGTATCACTCCAATAAGTCTCCATATTGGAGAAACTCAGGTGCGACACCATGAGGTTTGTGAATTTGAAGGGGCCTTTCCTCCGCTCTAGGCCGCATCTAAAAGGATCTTACCCCAGGTGATCGAACAACCGCCTGCCTCCATTACATAATAAGAATTTGGAAAAACCATAGGCCAGTCCACATTATGGAGCACTCGGTCCAATTTTTTATGGGATTGTGCCCTTGCTTGTTGCTCCAAGTAAACGGCGGACCAGAAACCGGCAAATCTAGAGAGAACAATGTCTCACCACCCTTGAAAGTCTTGCATCCCTCAGTTACCACCCGCACTATATCGAGTTAGAGTGATCCTCGTGGTCCAAAGTTTCATTGAAATCGCCAAACAGTAACCAAGGTGACCACGGAACGATGATATCATATTGTGCTTTATATCAAAGCTCTAGCTCTCTCGCAGCAGTATTGCGGGCGTAGATGAAAGAACACCAACTCCACACTCCTCCCAAGCTTAATAGAACAAGTAATCATTTGTCCACTCTTAAAACCACCTAATTTAGTGGGGGGCCAAACCACCCAAATCCTCCCCAACCTACTAAACTCATAGTTTGAAACCAAATTCCAAACACCAAACGTATCACAGCACTTTGCTCACTACAGCGCAACCTTTGTTTCCAAAATACACCCAAACTGAAAATTATTCTTCCGATCCAGTCTTTTATTACATCTTGCTTATTCGACTTATTTAAACCTCTAATATTCTAAAAAAACACATTAAATTTTCTTTGGAGGATTCCTTTTGTTGGTCCCGCAAGAGAGATATCCTTAGCTTTTGAGTAGAATCGACAAAATTTATGAGCAAGCTTTGAGCCGCAGGTTGTTGGACTCGCAAAACACCGAGTCCTTCACCCGTGGCTTACGAGTCAAGGTGAGAGCAGTGCCTGTTACATTTTCAGGACCAAGGGAGGCTCATTAGACACAACCTCTCCCTCCTCGACATCACGCAGAGCAACCGAGCCGTAGAAGAATACGAACCTCACCAAAAGCTAACTGTTTCTTCAAGCTTTGGGACCCGCGACCTCCCGAAGAGGTGACTGCAGTCCAAACCTCCTCCACCGCCTGATCCGTCTTCTCAGCTGGGGATCCGCGGATGAAACTCTGTCTCCACACCAGACTCTGGTAATGAATCCACGATAGGTGGAACCGGCAAAGAAGATTGATTTTGTAATGATGTTGTGGCAACGCAGAAACCGCACGGAGCCTGCATTGGAGAACTCTGCACTCTGAGAACTCGCCTTGCTAACTTAGCCAAGCAACCTTCATCGAATGTCCCCACTTGCTAAAAACCACAACGCGGTGGCAGCCACGGTACTCATATGTGATACAAACCTCTTCACCGCGAACATTGAAGAAATACGCGCGTGCCTCTTGCATAAGATCTACTTCAACAAAAACCCTAGCATCCTCAAAGCTAGTGACAAGTTCTGTCTGATGCAGCCGCTAGGCTCGCTAAACCGGACTTGCAAGGAAGCTAAGTCCCTCCCATGTGAATATGAGTGCGGAACATTTTTATGGTGACCCATAACGGCATTGTTGTGATCGGAGGCTGAGCTTCCTCTATTGGGGCCCACTTAGAGACAATCATTGGCAGGGCACAGATACACATACCGCGCCTGAGCACACGGAGACGGAGGCGGCGTTACGGATACGAAACTTGACCATAGTCTCATTAACTGCATACACATCAATCCGAATGTTCTTATCCCCCAAGTTCCAGATCTTATTGACTATGACATGAATCTTAGCCACATGGGGAGCCTCAGATGGGAACCGACCAATGAGAAAATCCTCCCAGAGCGGGACTGAATCAGCGAGAATAGCGTCCGGGACCGCCACCATAGCCTTACCATCGACCACCGAAACTTCAACATCAAAACGAGAGAGACTAGATCTGCTACCAACAGCAGTCGCATAAGATTTAGGAGCCAAAACGTCTGCCGGCGTGGAACCAGGAACCCCAACCCCACCCACTACCTCCACCATCGCACAGCGCCGGCGGCTGAGCACCTAGCCGCTGCTAACTTGCAAGAGAAGTCAGGAAAATCCTAATCGCCTAAATCGCCTTCCGTGTCGCTGCTTGCTGACCGGTATATTCTCTTTAAGTGTGAGAGTTGTACTCGGCTATTAGCTAACTACAGAATATCACTTGTTCCTTGATTACATAAGAAATACATATTCATACATAACGAAGTTTTGAATAAACAAAATAAATCAAGAAAATAAATATAAAATTAAACAAGATCAATTCAGAACTTTATACAGTATAACTTACTCATATAACTCGCATCTCAACCCTAGTTAATTAATATATTTATCTATAATTTTTTTCTATTTATTTGGTGGTTAAAATTATGTATCGAAATCATAATTCGATGAAACCCTAATAAAAACTTTGTAAGATTAATCACATAGAATCGATGCTTCCAAAGTCATTCACATTGTAAAACCCATTCGAGAAAAATCCAGAAAACCTGCCGACAACTGAGGCAAAAACATCTCTTCCCCAACCAACGGCTCGTAGCAGTCACCGACTCTACCATCGAACAGCTCCTGATGATGGAGAACACGTGGCGTCAGATCCTCCGGCGTAGAGACCGCGCACGGTGGTGGAGAAGGGTTGTGGTCGGAGGAGGATGGAGAGTCGTAGATGGACTCCGGTTGAAGATCTACCGCGTCTTGGCCAGTAAGCTCTTGAACAAGCTCTCTGAACTTGGAAGCACAAGTCTGACTCTCATGGGGTTTGAGATGTAGCGGACTTTGATGGGTTTGTTCGTCTTCTTCTTATGCTTTGGTGATTTTCTTGAAACAAGAGATGGGTTTCTCTGTTCTAAGCTTGTGGTGGTAAGAAACGTCGATGATGATGACTCCATGAGAGATTCAGACAGATGTTTGTTTATGTGTTTTTGATTTGTCTTTTTTGTTTTTTCAGTTAATTTTTTCAAGCTTCGACAGAGCTTTATATAATGTTGTCTTTTTTACATTTGTTTGGAAGGTGAGAGGAAATTAATAGGAAAGAGAGGTTGCAGATGAAAGGAAACAAAACGTATTGAATGACGGCGCGTGTGCCTCACCTGTTTTCTGATAGGTGGGATGACTCGAAATATCTAACTTTTTAAGGAGTGTAACGTGCATCTCACTCGAGGAAATGGTCGCGTGGTGAGAAAAAAAGATAAGAAAGGGTTTAAGTGGTGATCAAGGCGAGAGAGCCGGCGGCTGCGCTCATATGGTGGAGATGATGGAGCTATTCGTTGATCCTCCTCCACGTGAATACCACTCTCAATC
>CP094632.1:32693962-32712096 GCA_023657505.1 Camelina hispida
GTTTTATTAAAATTATATGAGATTTACTAAAGTATGTAAGAAGATTCACCAAAAATACATTTATTAGTTGTTTTGAGTACTGATTTTTTTAGTTAATATAACTATAAATATATGAAAGGTCTATTATGAAAGGAATTTCAACCTAATCAAATTATATGAGAGTTACAAAATATGTGACAGAATATATAAATTTAATAAAAAAATGTGAGAAGGTTCATGAATAAAACAGTTTTTATGTTTTCAAATATAAATAGGTACCATGAGTCATATTCTTCAAGCACAAACCAAATTAGCAATTATATGTATTATTATATATATATTCATTTCTTTCTTTATAAGACATATACTTTAGTTATTTCTCTCTAAATATTTCTATTAAAAGTATATATATACATATGTACATCCGTGAACAAAATTCGGTAGGAGATTGCATCGATCGATGCATATAGTGCATTGGTCGATGCAGTTCATTTTTCTGCATTTTGACTTAAGCTTAAACACTGCGTTATGGGTTAGGGAAACCTTAAGTCGTGTTTTTGTCTCATTCGACGGTTTTGGACCGACTTTGAGAGAAACAAAAGAGAGAGAAAAGTTCCCTAAGTGTTCTTGATTTATGAGATTTGAGGCTGTTCTGTAGATATCTGATAGCTGGGATCGTTGTAGGAGCTTCCTAGGAGCGTTGTTTGCTTGTTTAAGGTTCAAAATCTTCTTGCAAAATAAGTACATGACCATGGCTTATCTAAGCTAGAGATCTCTCTGATTTGCTTGTTACTTGTTGTTAGGTTGTTAGATTGTTATTTGGGACGTTAGGAAGCTTTCTGTGGCTTGTGATTGAGTTTTGTGGTTGTAGGAATGAAGATCCGCTCGGAAGCTCGGGGAAACACAATGCTCGACATTGCATCGGTCGATGCACTTTGTGCGCGTCGATGCAAGTGCGAAAGACGGCGCGTAAAACCTATGTTTTTGTGCTATGTCGAGCATGCGTCGGTCGATGCAATTGGAGCATCGGTCGATGCAAGTTAACATTGCATTGGATTGATGCATAATACATGCACACGGTTTCAACACCGCCAACTGGGACGGTCGATGCCTGCTTGGTGTGTCGGTCGATGTAGTGTCCTGGTTTGTTTTGTGATTGTTGATTGTTGGATGCTGGTTAGAGATGTCTCTATTGCTTGTGTGTATATCCCGTAGGATGGAGGATTACCTTACCTAATTTCTTTATAAAATATTCACTGCATTGCAATTGTGTTTGTGGCTGTAGGTAAAGCAAAGGTGATCGTGGAATCAATCAATCAAGAGGGGATGTTCAGGGACTCGATTGGTTGTTGTTGCATTGCTTAGGTTGCTAGAGTGGGTCATTGAAACATTGTTAGGTTTGCTTGTTTTTATGTTCCTTGTTGTTTGGTATATGGATATCGTTATGTATAATATTGGTTTATTATTAGATATTGGTATTTGTTTTCCGATATTGATTGTGATTGTGGTTAGGTGGCTAGGGGTATGGACCACTGGTTGAGAGTTTATTTATTATTATTATAGTTATTATATTTATTTTTCAAAAAGAAAAAAAGAAGGGGTCGGTCCTTATATATATATACTTTAAATCTACTTTTGTTTGTTTTAGTTAGAATCAAATTGAAAAATAATGTAATAATCATATCATGCTTACTATTTTCTATTAAAGTTAAGAAATAAAAGAGAAAAATCATTATTTTGGTCAATATGCTACCTAAATTAAATAATAAATTGAACATCATATAATCAAATTGGAAAATAATGTAACAATCATATCATGTTAATTATTTCATTTTTAACTTTAAGAAATAAAAGAGAAAATCATTATTTTGGACAATATGCTACATAAGTTAAAGAATAAATTGAACATCTTTATAATGTATAATATGAAATTTATATGTGTCTTAAATATAAATATAAATAATATTAATATATGTCATATTATATTCAATTGAAAAAACATATCATGTTAATTAATTTCTAGTAGAGTTAAGAAATAAAAGAAAATCATTGTTTTTGAAAATATGGTACATAAATTTAAGAATAAATTGAACATCTTACAATATATTATATCAAATTATATTTTATTTATATTTATTTTAAATATAAATAATATAATGTATATGTCATATAAAATCAGTTGAAAAAATATACATTAAAATATTAAAGAGAAAATGATACATGTCATTAAAAAGAAAAGTGGCAAATGACAATTTTTTTAGTGCTTGTCAAAAGAGAATTTTATTTTATTATATAAGTTCTTACATTTAGGATAGACTGGTAGTTAAAAGTATGTGGCAAACAAGCCAATGATAATTAAACTTTGTAATCATTAATTACAATAAGATAAATGAATACTACCTCAGTCGACACAAAGAACAAGAACAAAATCTTTCTGGTCCATCTTCATTTAATGAACTGCCTGGCAATTTTTCTATCCTCCACAACCAAAAACGCATAGTGTTGATGACTCCACCGACGATAACTCTCCTTTTCGAATCTGATACGTTTTCAGGGTGCGTCGATATCAATGCCGGTATAATTTGATCTCAAAATCCCTATATAATGGAGTGATTTAATAAGTTGTGTTTTTAACTTTTCCATAAATAAAAAAATTTGCCACTCATTGTATTTTTTATTATAAAAATAAGAGTACAAATTTGAAATGTCTCTATCGTTAAAATATGCATCTTAAAACAAAATTTATTTATTTGAGTTGATTGGCTTTACAACAAATCTCCTATATGTACCTCACCAAAGTTCAAACCCACTTAGAGTTTAACATTATCAATATTATCGATTGTGTGAACACAATAAATATTTGTGTTTACATGTGGAAAAAAATTTCATATTTATTAAGCATTAACCACTTTTATATATCTCTTATTCAAAAATAAGAGAAAAAAAAAAGAATTGACCATTTTTTGAGAGTTAATTTTCAGAGATTGACATCGATTACCAAAATGTGTATCAAAAGCTTTCAGTCGGCAAATTATTGTAGAAGGGATGATAGAGTTCGATTTCGTCACTTTGCATGCAGCTGTGTGTTTTTGCAACGATTACTGATGACAACAAAACAATATTCTCAGTCAAGCCTAAAAAAAAGGTTTTTTTTTTTCATTAGCTTGGTTTACTCTCTATATGTGTTAGATTCGTGTGCTTTACGCTAATGGATAGTTATTCGCATGTTTTTCCTCTATGATCGGTGTTTGTTTCTGCAAAGAAATGAATCTTTGCAACATCAGACTTAAAAGAACGTGGTCAATACGATCAGAATCTTGATTCAAACATTTAGGCTTTCAGAGGAAAGCAAAATCTCAGAGAAGAAGAAGCCATCAGTACTATTTTTATATCTATATCTTTTAAATATGTGTTAAGTTTATAGTTTTTGATATAAAAGATGTTGAAAAATATTATGTATTTAGTGTAAGTTTTGATTAAGAATTAAAAGCAACGAGATTATGTCTCTGGTTTGAAACATTACATTGCATAAGTAACAGAGTATTACTAGTAAAAAACACATGGAAAAATCTTTCAATGATATGAGCAACATGCAAAAGATGAGCAGCTGAGATGATCAGTGAGTGCAATCTTTAATCATTCCTTCTGTGTCGAAGCCTTCAAATAAACAATAACTGCTGGAATCCTCATCTCCGTTCAGTGAATGTGGCTTAATGAAATCAGCGAGGAAATCTTCAAAATCGTCTGGGATCACTGGTTCCTGCTCAAAGCTGATCAACTCAGGAAAGTCATAAGAAAGGCTGCGTCTGCGGCTTCTGATGCTCTGCTGGAAGTAAACAGTACTGTGGCTGTTGATGAGGAAGAATCGGTGTACATTGCTCTTGTGTTGCTGCTGAGTATCGACACCATCTTCTTCTTCTTCTTCATTACTGAATAATGCATCAACGTCAAAGAACCTGTCCTCGTCAGACATATCAAACAAGTCTTCTTCAGGTTGCTGATCAAGTAGAGTCATGGCCATATTGGATTCTTGAATCTTGATCACCTTGCGGAGGAGGGGAGGAGGCAGACTCAGCTCTTCTTCTTGATGTTTAGTAGCGCCAAACATTTTCTTCCTCTAGCGTCGTCGTCGTCATGAGAAACTGTTGTTGTGGATAAGGAAAATCATAATAAGGCTGCAGTTGATGACCTTGAGTAGGAGGAGGAGGTGGGAGAATCGGTGCACTTTGCTCTTGCTGTTGCTTCTCAGTATACGACACCATGTTCTTCCTCATAGTTTAATAATTCATTGATGGGGTTAAAGAACCCGTCTTCTTGGGTCATCACCATCCCGGATCTTGAATCTTGAACTTGCGGAGGAGGAGGAGGAGCAAAACTCGGCTGTGTGTGAACGCTACCATATCTCCCTCTAGCATACTAAATTGCTGATACGCAGAATCATAATATGGCTGCAGTTGGTGTGAATCTGGCCGGGCTGCTGCAATAAACTGCCATCGATGCGGCTGAAGAATCTAGCGGGCCTGGCCAAAACTGTTGTTGATACGCCAAATCACGAGGCTGCGGTTGATAACAAATCAAGCGGGGCTGGCTGAAACAGATTTGTTGTTGATACGCAATATCATGATGAGGCTGCGGTTGATAAGAATCCAAAAGGGCATGCAGTTGATGATACTCAACCTTCTTCTGCCTCTTATTCTCTTCTTCCTCTGCTTTCTTCTGCTTATTTATTGCTTGTTGGGCTCCGATAGATCTTGCACATAGAATAGTCCTACGTATACGCACCAACCAAAAGAAAACTCACAATAAAATCAAAAAAAACAAAAAAAAAAAAATAATTACTAACTTGAATCAAGAAACGCATACATACCTTATAACGTCATCATCAGCAGAAGGACACTGATCAATCCAGTAATCATGCATCAACCAACTAGTTTTTTGCCATGAGGTCGTTTCCCAACGAAGTATGATAGTGCGGTTTGTAACCAACGAGGCCTTGCCCAGCGTCAATCTTATTGAAGCAACTGTTGCGTGCCAGTATCCGCCTTTGGCGACACGTCTCTGCTTTTGCCATCTTTACCCAACTTGTTCCTCTCCGATATAAAGTACCATTCTGTATCATTAGCCTTCTTGAAGTTTTCTACGTACATATTTCAAAAACATACATAAGTAAACGTAACGTTTGCCCAAAGAGAAAGAAGAGATAAAGTTGATAAAAATAACAAGTAATTAATTTGTTCTACAAGGAGACCACAAACCTGAAAGTTCATCAGGATTGGACTCGTAGATGTTCACGACATGTATAGAAAGGGTGTCCAATAATTCTCTGTTTCCGCCCAAGTAGTCTTGTTTCCGTCCAAGTAACGAGATGACCTCCAAGTCCTTTGGTCTATAGTTGACACCTGGAGGAAGCAAGGTCTCGTCGAAGGAGAAGAAGACAAACTATGATCATCAGCTGAAGAAGAAGGAATCTCTGACGGTTCCGGTTCCGGTTCCGGCAAGGATCTTTTTACGCTTGTTTCTTTCCAGGCATTGACATCATCGATCGAGTAACTTAGACAATCAGATTGAAAAGTACGTAATATGATTTGTAAGAGATTCAACGTAGGTTTATTTATAAGGATTGTAATAAGCCGTGGCCATATATATGAATTTTAATCAAAATTTTGAAAAGATATACATTATTATGTATTTGGATTCGAAATAGATTAGATTAGATATGGTTCGAGACTTATTTGATATTATCTTCGTTTATCAAACTATATTTTAAAACTTTTTTTTTCTTTGTTATTAAAAAATAAGAGAAAAAGAAAAAAGAATTGACCGACGCTAGGACATTTGTGGAAAGCCAAGGTTTGCGTTGAGATGTGTCTCATTCTTAGTTGTTTTTTTGTCTGTGTGTGAACCTTCACCCTTGCTAGGTTGGATTGAGAGAGATGGTATCAAGTTCATAAAGTTGTCGTTGATGACAAAAAACATCCGGAGTCTGCACTATTTACTCAGAACTCAGGGAAGTAATCCACTTGCCATTCTTGCTGGATACAATCCAGAGCACTCGAGCAGAACTGCTCCTACTCTCTCTGATCTGTGTTTACGATCTCCAGATACATTTAACAGTGAAAAAGTGGCTATTTCATATGAATTGGGGTGAGAAACCCTAACAAATCTCCGGATCATAAAGAATCTGAGATTTAATTTGCAGAGATTGATATTCGTTTACCAAAATGTGTATCAAAAGCTTTCAGGCGGAAAATTATTATAAGGGATGATATAGTTCGATTTCATCACTTCTCATGCAACGAGTACTGTTACTCTCTATCGGTGTTAGATTCGTGTGCCTTACGCTTAATAGATGTTCGCATGTTTTACTCTATGATCAGTGTTTTGTTTCCGAAATGATTTGTTTACTGAGGATGCAGATGAACTAAATGAATCTTCGGCAACATCAGACTTAAAGTGTAAAAGCAAAAGCTACACATATATAGGCTTTCAGAGGAAAGCAAAAGCTATAGGAGAAGAAGAAGAAGACAAATTGTGTATAAGTGTGTTATATCAAGACATTTAAAGCAACAAAGCATGATCGACCTACAGACACCAACCAAAACTAAACTCATATAAAAATCCAAACATCACAATCTTAATAGCTTGGACCCAAGAAACAAACACACACCATCTGCTTATCGTCAGAAAACTCAAACCAGTATTCATGCAGTAACTAGTTTATTCACATCACTTTCCCATCTGATTATCGTAGACTCAAACCAGTATTCATGGATTAAATAGTTTATTCACATGCATCACTTTGCATGCAGGTTCTGTTGTTCTTGCAACGAGTAGGAGTTAATCTATATAATAATAACAATCTGAAAGAATGCGACCAACAATTGTGTTTTTCATCATACCTTTTGGAATGCGAACAACCAACAGTTGTGTTTTTTCAATCGTACCTTTTAGAAAAAGCGACCAACAATTATATTTTTTCAATCGTAACTTTTGGATATTTTCTGGAAAATCGTGATGGATCATTAAAACGGTTATTTATGAAAATGTACAACTGTTCACTGTAAAGTCGTGTTGATTGGAACATTCATATCTTTTGAAATCTATATATATATTTGTCTATTTGAACTGTTTTCATTTTTTTGGCAATGAAACAAAATCAACTAAAATTTCAATCTTAATAGGTTTTACATTCTAAATTATTTTCTAACATTCATTTTTTAAAAAGTCAAGAAATTCTTCTATATATAATAGCAATCCGAATAAATGCAACTAAAAAATGTGTTTTTTTCAATCTTATCTTTTGGATAATTTTCTAAAATAATCTGTAGAAAATTTAAATTGTATGTTTTACAAAAAGTTGTGATTGTTCATTGTAACAGTTTATTTTGTAAAGTTGCAACTGTTCATTGTAGAGTTGTGTTTATTCGAATATCCGTATCTTTTGAAATCTATATATATTTGTCTGTTTGAACTGTTTTCATTTTTTTGTCATGACATAAAATAATA
Source organism: Camelina hispida (assembly GCA_023657505.1). Taxonomy (NCBI): domain Eukaryota; kingdom Viridiplantae; phylum Streptophyta; class Magnoliopsida; order Brassicales; family Brassicaceae; genus Camelina; species Camelina hispida. The sequence continues at coordinate 32,701,448 of CP094632.1, forward strand.
TAAAGTTTCAATCTCAATGGTTTTTACAGCTCTCTAAATTATTCTCTAGCATTCATTCTTTTAAAAGTAAAGAAATTTCTCCAATTCTTGATTTAACAAAAGATTTTTAGAATGATGAATCTAATTTACAACTTTTAGTTAATTTTATATATAAAAGTTTAATGAAAATACCTAGAGTTTTTTCGAAGAGTTAGATGGATTATATAGTGAGCTTTTGGATTTGACTTTTGAATATGGTAATAAAGATGTCTTCTATTTAAAAGCAGTTTATATGAGTTTGTAAGTATAATCAAGTGCAAATACAACAGTTGCAACTTTTCATAAAAAAATTGTTTTTTTGTTTTTTTTTTTTAAATTCAAATGGTTGTATCTGTTCATTGTAGAGTTCTGTCTCTTCACTATATTTTATTTATATTTTTTCTTCACAAATTTTTCGTTCTAATAGGTCCGTGTGTCTATTTAAATAGTCATGTCTTTTGAACTTTCTTTATATTTGTCTCTTCATCATTAACTAACAAGTTCGTTGAAACAAATATTCCATTTTATATTAAAATCTAAATAATTGAATATTAATATCTAATATTCAACGTTATTCTATAACCTAATTAAATTTTTAGAAATGATTATATCAATAGAGAAATTTAATACAACTTAATATAGAATTTACAGTTGCGTCTATTTATCGTAAATTTTCGACAAAAAAATATTTTAATATTTAAAATTTATTTATTTTTGTGTTAAGAGTTGTGTATTTTAATTTTAATTTTTTTCGTTGATACAGTCTCACTTATTATTAAATATATTTTAATTATAATTATTTAATAGAAAATACATTTACTCATTACAACCATTAGTTCAATATTCTCAATTAGGATCACTTTGTCATAATAATTTTTGTAATTTTACTCTTTACCATAATTCTTCATAATAATATCTTATATTTATAATATTTTAAACATCTGTTTTGCACAGTTGCGTCTATTCTACATAATATTTTTTTTAGTTATAGGTTTTAATTTTGATGGTTGTATTTTTAATAACAGTTTATTTTAATTTTTATGTATTCAAACTATTCTATTATATTCAAATAATTTCATAATGTATAATTTTAAATTTAATTTTTTTTCTAAAGTACTTCCCCGCGATGTCCCGCGATATCGCGGGGATCCGAGTCCTAGTATTCTTTTAATAGTTTCATGAACTAAATAGTTTATTCAGATATAATTTATAGTCTCTTATTTTAAAAAAAAATATTCTTTTGGAAATAAAAATATAAATTTTCATCATTTATTTTGTTTAAAATTTTAAATATTGTATCAATACAAAACCGGGGATACATCCTCCGACCTCCATAACTGGGGAATAGAAGAGCTCAAACTTCAAAATAACAGCAGATGTAGCTGACCCTTCATAAATCACAGCTAGTCATTTATTGTACACCACTTATCACAAAATTGCATAACTATTGTTGGACTGAGCCACAGAAGGAACCAAAGAACGTACATGAATGGGATACCATCACTTGGGCTTTTCTTGCGTTCACGCCTTAACTGATCCGCATATCAATCCAAAATATTTCTCTGAAAACAATCTCAAGATTCAAAACTAAGCTTGTGAAGACTTGTTTCGCCTTAATGGTATGGTAATTCAATCTACTAGTAATAACATTCAAGGAACAATTCTGATGTTAAATGACAGAGAAAAGAGTTTTGATAAGAGTCCAGACTGGCCAATGTAAATGCTAAGTTCAAGCATCTATTCTCAAAGCATCTAAAACACTACCTAGATGCAGAAAATGCAGAGATAATTATAGGACCGGCGTAGAGGCAATGCAGGAGGATATTTTTAATTATCTCCTAAATTTTAAATTTTTTCATTAAGGTTTTAGACCCTATATTTGAGATCTTTTGTATTTAAGATCATAAAAATTTGAAATTTTCTTCACTTGTCCTCATGCCTTGCAGATTTGGCGAGGATCCAACATCCCAATCAGATGCCTATTAATTCCAAGCGAGACCCTCGAATCCAAAATTAAAGCGATTCTTGAATTCCATAAACACCGGAGGACTTATGGTAGGCTCTGTCTTCTACCATTCTGGATCTTATGGAAGATGTGGAACAAATCGTAACAAGCTCACTTTTCAGAAACTAAACCATAGCTGGCAACGGGATCTAAGAGAAGCAAAACAAGAAACGGATGAATGGCTCGCAATAGAAATATTTGGCAAAAGATCCATTCACCATCTACCAAATAACCACAGGAGCTCCAGACCGTGAGTGACAACTGGCAAAAACCACCTTCTAGTTGGGTTAAATGCAATTATGACGGTAACTTCATCAATAGAGAAAGACATCCACATCAGCATGGTTGGTTCATGATGATCAGGGTCAGTTTAAAGAGGTGGGTCAAGAAACAGGGATTACGGTTACGCCTGCTCCTTGAAGCTGAATGTTAGAGTTTCATCTATGCTATGCAACAATCTTGGAATAGCGGCTTTCACAAGCGTCATCTTTTGAAGGTGACTGTCAAACTTTGATCATCGCAATCAAAAGTAATAGTTCAAGATTTGATATCTACGATTGGATGCTAGACATATGAGGATGGGCTACAAGATTTTGAAAATGTTTCTTTTAGATGGACATCACGTCGAGCAAACCTACTTGATGATAATTTAGCTAAGTCCCAAGATTCGTGGGCACAGATTTCATATTACATCATTTCATCCCTCTATGTATTCTTTCTGTTTTCAACTCTGTATTCGATAACTATTATTAATGCACTTTAAGGGGATTTAAAAAAAAACTTCTGATAATTGATATGTTTTGAAGCACTTAGCACAAACTTTTAGTTAGGCTAGATTTTCATAAATCCAAAGACAAGATTTTAATTAGAGTCAGGAATAAGCAAAACGTTTAATGTATATTGTATTTATGTCCAGTATTTGGTCATAAATACACTACCAATTCTTACGTTTATATATAGAATATAGACTAAAGTATGTGCTAAACAAGCCAATTATAATTAAACTTTCTAAACATTAATTATAACAAGATAAAGAATACTAGTACAGTGTACTTAGTCCACACAACAACAACACACAACAACAACATGGTGAGAAGGTGCAGAGAAGCAACAAAATTTCTCGTCCATTTCCATTTAATGAACTGTCGGCAATTTTTCTATCCTCCACAACCAAAAACGCATAGTGTTGATGCTCCACGGCAATAATTACTGTCTTTAAATCTGATACGTTTTCAGGAGTGTCGTTGATATATATCGGTTACTAGAAGAGATTGTAAAAGAAGGAATGAAAGAAAGAAAATATGTAACAGTTGAATCTCAAACCCTATATATTGGGTGATTTAATAATTTGTGTTTTTAACTTTTCCATATATATATATATATATATTGCCCACCATTGTTAATTTTATTTTTTAAAAATAAGAGTACATTATGTGAAATGTCTCTATCGTTAAAATATGCATCTTAAAACAAAAATATTTATTTGAGTTGATTGGCTCTACGACTGAAGAACACCGTAGAACGAAATCCCGGTTTAGGATCTGCACCCGTCGATGCCAAGTTGTTGCATCGGTCGATGCAAGGTTTTTCTGTTGCGTTTTGACTTAAGTCAAAAACGCTGCGTTTTGGGTTACGGAAAACCCATTAAGTCGATTTTGTCCCATTCGAGGGTTTCAACCGTTTTGAGAGCGAACGTGGGAGAGAAAGAGTTCTTGAGGAGTTTCTGGAGGTTTCTTGGAGATTTGGTGTGTTCCTGTAGAGATCTGTAGCTGGGATCGTGTGTAGGAGCTTCCTAGAGGCTTTTCTTGCTTTTCGTGTTCAGATTTCTTGGCACAGTAGTGCAACACCATGGCTGATCTAAGCTAGAGGAACCTTTAACTTGCTTGTTTGGTGTTTTTAGATGTGTTAGATCGTAGTTTAAGGACGTTAGGAAGCTTTCTTTGGGCTTGGAATGAGTTCTCGTTTTGTTAGGAACGAGATCCGGCGAGAAGCTTCGGGGAAATCACGGTGCTCGACCGTCTGCGTCGATCGGATGCATTGCTTGCATCGGTCAGATGCAAGTGCATGAGGACGGCGCGGATAAACTTTAGGGTTTTCGTGTATTGCGTCTTCGAGCATGCGTCGGTCGATGACAGATGGGGTATTTGGTCGATGCAGCTGGCAACTTGCAATCGCGATCGATTGCAGATTCTTGCGTCGATCATGCTTCCTCAGTTGCCATTGCGTCGAATGCATTGGCATCGGTCGAGGCTCTGAGTCCTGGTTCGTTGATTGTTGTGTTTGATTTTGTGTGTTGGTTATTGCGATTTACTCTGATTGCTTGTGTGTATAGCCCAGTAGATGGGAGGATTCTACTGAGTGTTTTGTAAAATACTCCATGCATTGGAATATGTGTTTGATGGCTGCAGGTAAAGGCAAGTAGTGAGTGCGAGTGAATGCTAACGGGCGATGAGGAAGGCTAGTTCTATAGGCTTTGGTGTGAAATTGTGTCTAGCTATTGTTAGGTTGCTAGCATTAAGTCATTGGGAACATTTGTTAGGAATGTCTAGCTTTGGATATACTCTATTTGGTTTATGGTGTTATTGATTTGTTGGATTATTGTTATGATATCTTTGGTTTAATGAGATTATTGTTTAATATTGCCCCCATTATCCGCGAAAGTTGTTGGATGTGATGAGTAGGATGCTTTAGTGAGTATTAGGGACCACTAGTAAATTAAAAGGTATTAAAAAAAAAAAACGGGAAGGGTTGTTTTTATTTTGGATCAGAGCCCTTACGGTTCTAGGTCTAGGGTTCATTGTGCTTTTGCTGTTGATGTTTCAGGAATCCATGCTAAGATTGATTGGTGTGAGTTGGTCAATTTGTGTGTTGGCATGATCCATAGAACCCCCTTCGAGCCCTGTTTGTGATTCCACGGTAAGTTGTGTGTTTGGGGATTGTATTAGAATTATTGTTTGCTTAGCCTTCTGCTTGGATGGTACAGATGGTTAGAGGTGAAGATGCTGTTGGTCGTGGTCGTGGTCGTGAGGTCGTGGTCTTGTGGGCTAGTGGTCGTGGTCGTGGGTCGCGGACGAGGGCAGGTTCCCTTGAGGCCAGTGTGAGTGTAGCCCAGCAGCATCGGGCCAGTGAGGAGGGTCCAGAAAGTCACAGGTTTCATCCTAGCGTGTGTCTGGAGACCAGGCTGGTGGCGGTGGACGCTAGGGCGGATGGACCCGTTGTCGGTCTCACGGTGTTGCGCCGGGTGTGGGGGTTGCAGCGGGAGGTGTTCCAGGAAGGAGAGATGTCTTGTTGGACATGCTAGCTCACAGGTTTTGCAGCGACTTCCAGCGTTGTTGCCGCCAGTGGTTGGTGGGCGGGGTCCAGTAGTGCCGCCAGAGTTTGTGGGCAGGGTCCAGTAGTGCCGCTGCAGGTGGTTGGTGGCAGATCCAGGAGTGCCGCCAGGTGGGTGGTGACAGGTTCCAGTGTGCAGTCTGCAGCGGGTTGCAGGCAGGTGCGCAGCCGGGACCGACCGGTAGTGGTCGCACAGTATGGTGCGGATGATGGAGCAGCTGCGGCATGTGGGAGTAGAGGTATTTCTCAGGAGTACCGATCCGAGTGTAGCGGATGAGTGGAAAATAGAGGATGGAGGATATTTCCTTTCGCTTAGGTGTCCCGACCCGGTACAGGGTGGATCGGCAGTGTTCTACCTTGTCAGGAGATGCACTTGTGTGGTGTGAGTGTCGAGTGGTGACAGCACGGATGGCTGCAGCAGGGTATGTCTTGGGGAAGATTTGTGAGGGAGATTTAACTCCAAGTATTTTTCCTCAGAGGCTCTTGATCGTATGGAGGCACGGTTCTTGGGTTGACTCAGGGGGACCGTACAGTGCGGGAGTTGGATGCCAGAGTTCAGTCGGCTTGTGGGGTATGCAGGCAGGCATGGGAGCCAGAGTCGGCTCAGGTGCGGAGTCTTTTGTTGCTCTGCGGGTGATTGAGAGGACTCGGTGCAGAGTGAAGAGTTATGCTACGAGAGCGGAGCTGGTTGAGGTTGCAGCTGGGATAGAGGATGACTTGAGGTCACAGGTGGTCGTGGTTAGTTTCTTCGGATGCCAGCCACAGCAGCCTCAGCCGCTTTCTGTTCCTAGCAAGGGCGGCAAGCCCGCGCAAGGGCAGGAAACGGAAGTCGATGTTAGTGCCAGAGATCGAAGCACGGACGGGGTGCGAGATGCTTTGGATGTGGTAGTAGGGACCACAAGGGGACTCAGCTGTCCACAGAGAGGTGAGCAGCGGGCGTTGACAGAGCAGCGGGCAGTGACGGAGCCGCGGACAGACACTCGAGTGTGTTACTACTGTAAAGAGACGGGGCAATATCAGATCCTCGTTGTCCCAAGTTGCAGCAGAGGGCAGTAGCAGTGTTGCAGCGCCTGGGGCTCAGCCACGGGATACAGCAGGTTGTGCAGCACTGTTGTGCAGTCCCGGGTGGGTCTGGATCGAGCCGACATGCGCAGGTGTTACTCGACCCAGGAGCCCGGTGGCACTAGTGCAGAAGCGATGTCACAGGTTATAACTTCTGAGATTCAAATTTGGTTAATTCAATAGTTCAGATTATATTGGTGTTTTGCTTGTGGTCAATGTTTAGTATCAACACATGAGGTTTGGTGTAGGACCTTGTTTGGTGGGCGGGTTTAAGTCCCATGTTATGTTTGATCTGGAGCTTCTCATAGCTTTATTACTCTGGAGTGTGCCGAGAGTGCGGGGATCAGAGGGGATTCTGGAGAGCGTTCAGGAGTTGTCAGAGTTGCGGGAGGCAAGTTCCTGAGGGTTAATGGACGAGCTGGAGGAGTTTGAATATTCAGATCGCGGGAGAGTCCGTGGCCAGCGGATTTGCTTATCAGGTCCAGTGGAGTTATATGATGTCATTCTTGGTATGGATTGGTTGCATCGGTATAAGGTGCATTTGGATTGCTATCGGGGTAGAGTGGAGTTTGAGCGTTTAGGAGGGAAGTTGGTTCAGTAGCGGATAGACCGACTTCGGGGAAGTCTCGTGATCTCAGCCGTTCAGGCTGGGAAGATGATCGAGAAGGCCGTGAGGCTTATCTGGTACTATATCTATGCTAGAGTCAGTGGGAAGTCTACGGTTAGCGTATTCCGGTGGTGGAGGACTTTGAGGATGTGTTCCAGTCATTGCAGGGATTACCACCATCTCGGTCGGATTCTTTTTTACTATGAGCTGAACAAGTGGGCGAGTGACTTATCCAAGGCTCCTTACAGGATGGCTCCAGCAGAGATGGCAGAGCTGAAGAAGCCAGCTGGAGGATTTGCTGAGTAAGGGTTTTATCCGTCCTAGTTGTTTCACCGTGGGGAGCTCCGGGTTGTTTGTATAAGAAGAAGGATGGGAGTTTTCGGTTGTGTATTGACTATCGGGGTTTGAACCGAGTTACTGTGAAGAAACAAGTACCCTCTCCCGAGGATTGATGATTTGTTGGATCAGTTGAGGGGTGCTACCTTGGTTCTCCAAATCGATTTGGCATCAGGATATCCTCAGTGATTCCATTCATGAGGCAGAATGTGAGGAAAGACAGCCTTCAGGACGAATATGGCACTATGAGTTTTTGGTGATGCCGTTTGGGTTGGACAATGCGCCAGCTGCGTTTATGAGATTAATGAACAGCGTGTTCCAGGAATTGGACGTGTCAGTCATCATTTTCATCGACGACATCCTGGTATATTTTAAGGAGTCCTGAGGAGCATGCAGTACAATTTGAGAGCAGTGTTGGAGAAGCTGCGCGAGCAGAAGTTATTTGCTAAGCTGAGTAACTTGCAGTTTCTGGCAGCGTGGATGGGGTTCTTAGGACACAGTTGTTTCTGCAGAGGGTAAGTCAGTTAGATCCAGGAGAAGATTCAGTCCATCAGGGAGTGGCCGAGGCCGCAGAGTGCACTGAGGTTCGGAGTTTCCTGGGGTTAGCAGTTACTAACAGTGAGGTTTCGTTCGGGGTTTTGCGAGTATGGCACAGCGCATGACTAAGCTTACAGGGAAGGATGTTCCATTTGTATGGTCACTGGAGGTGTGAGGCGAGTTTTCAAGTCTCAAGCAGATGTTGACTACCAGCGCCGGTGTTTAGCACTGTCTGAGTGGCAGGACGAGCCTTATGTTGTGTATACAGACGCTTCTAGAGTGGGTTGGGTTGTGTAGTTATGCAGCAGGGGAAGGTCATAGCCTATGCTTCGCTGGCAGTTGCGGAACATGAAGCTAATTTACCCTAGCTCTGATTTAGAGATGGCAGCAGTGATCTTTGCTCTTAAGATTTGGGATCCTATTCTGATATGGTGGGAAGGTACAGGTATTTACAGATCAGAAGAGTCTGAAATACATTTTTACTCAGCCTGAGGGCTGAATTTGAGCAGAGGCGTTGGATGGAGTGGTAGCGGATTATGATCTAGATATAGCTTACCATCCTGGTTAAAGCTAACCGGGTTGCAGATGCCTTGAAGTCGGAAGCGGGCGGCTTTGGCTCAGGAGCAGGTTATGGAGGCATTGGTAGGTTGAGGATTAGTGCATTGAGTTTGTGTGCTATCTCACAGGAACCTTTGGGTTCTGGAGGCAGCTGATAGAGCGGATTTGTTGAGCAGGGTGAGGATAGCTCAGGAGAGAGCGATGAGGGGCTGATGAATGCCTCTAAGGCTGCGGGTGCAGAGTATCAGGTTTTCTGCCAATGGTACTATTCTTGTGCATGGTCGGATCTGATGTGCCCAAGGGTGAGGATTTGAGGCAGGAGATACTGAGAGAAGGCTCATTCGAGCAAGTTCTCTATTCATCCAGGGGCGACCAAGATGTTACGTGACCTCAAGCGGTATTATCACTGGGTCGGGATGAAGAAGGACGTAGCGACTGACTGGTGGCGAAGTGTGATACTTGCCAGCTGGTGAAGGCGGCAGCATCAGGTTCCTGGAGGTTACTTCAGGTTTGCCCATTCCTGAGTGGAAGTGGGATTTGATCACGATGGATTTCGTGGTAGGTTTGCCTGTGTCGAGGATGTTTGATGCTATTTGGGTCATTGTGGACCGTTTGACTAAGTCTGCACATTTTCTGGCCATCAAGAAACTGATGGAGCAGCGGTTTTGGCCAAGAAGTATGTGAGGGAGATAGTCAGATTGCATGGTGTGCCTGCTAGTATTGTTGTCTGATAGAGATTCCAAGTTCACTTCTGTGTTCTGGAGGGCGTTTCAGGGAGAGATGGGCACGAAGATGCATATGAGTACAGCCTATCATCTTCAGACGGACGGTCAGTCAGAGAGGACGATCCAGATTTTGGAGGATTATTGAGGGATGTGTGGTGCTGGATTGGGTGGTCATTGGGCAGATCATCTGAGTTTGGTGAGTTTTGCTTTATAACAATAGCTACTAGGCTAGTATTGGGGATGGCTACTTATTGAGGCCTTATATGGAGAGGCCGTGTCGTACCCCATTATGCTTGGACTCAGGTGGGGGAGAGGAGCATATTTGGTGCAGATTTTTGTTCAGGAGAACTCGGAGAAGATTCGGTTTTGAGGCTGAACATGAAGGAGGCTCAGGATCGGCAGAAGAGCTATGCTGATAAGAGGAGAAAGGATCTTGAGTTTCAGGTTGGTGATAGAGTGTTACCCAAGATGGCCATGTTGCGGGGTCTGAAACAGGTCATTGACAGAGACTAAGTTGAGTCCCGAAGGTACATGGGTCCGTTCATAGTGGTTGAGCGGGACCAGTGGCATATAGGCTGGAGTTGCCTGAGGTTATGCGTGCGTTCCACAAGGTATTCATGTGTCAATGCTGAGGAAGTGTCTTCATGAGGGTGATCAGTTGTTGGCTAAGATTCCTGAGGATCTTCAGCCTAACATGACTTTAGAGGCAGGACCATGAGGAGTGCTCGAGAGGAGAGTCAAGGAACTTCGGAAGAAGAAAATCCTTTGATGAGAGTCTTGTGGGACTGTGACGGAGGTAGAGGAGCAGACTTGGGAGCCGAGGCTAGAGGAGATGAAGGCAAGGTTTAAGAAGTGGTTGAGAAGCAGACCGCGACTTGAGCTTGTCTAGCCGCGGTCCGGGTTGTAGTCCGTGGCTGGAGCGGTACGGAGTATTCCAGCCCATCTCTCTTGATATTTGGTCGCTTAGGGGGTGGTTGGTTGTGCGACTAAGTATCAAGATGAGGGTGTCTGGGATGCGGGTGATGGCTCCGGTTGGTTGTATTTTTTGCTTTTTCTGATGTATTTTCGTTGAGGTTGTTAACGATTATGACATTTTTTTTGAGATTTAATAGATGAGTATTTTCTTTATGTTTGACTGTTAATGTCATGGGGAAAAGAGAAATAGTTCGGGTTTCTATTTTTGGAAGTTTTCCATAAATAGAAAGTTTCCACAAAAGGAAGGTTCCAGAATTAGGAAGTTTCTAAAAAGGAAAGTTTGTGAAATGTTGAGGTTAGATCTAGCCGGGAGATACTTGTTGGCATCAATATTTGTTTTTTGCTCAAGGCCGTGTGGGGCCCAACTCCATGTGATACCGATAGCTCGATGGACTTTGTGGCCAGCAGAGAGTGGGAGTGGTATGTTGCTTCGGGATGACGATCCGAGAGCGCGCTTGAGGGTAACGACCCAAGAGCGGATATTTGAGCCCCTGGA